>JAZGTJ010003696.1:0-34141 GCA_036877575.1 Botia almorhae
CCCGTTTAGGCCACGGCTGCCCCGTTTAGGCCACGGCTGCCCCGTTTAGGCCACGGCTGCCCCGTTTAGGCCACGGCTGCCCCGTACATACTTGCTGGAATTAATCTTCATGCTGTCAGCTGTGCCCTCAGGGCATTAATGATGTGTTTAGTCTGGTTTTTGGGAAGTCACTGTATAATATTTAGTAATCAAGACACAGGCAGCCACTTAAAACTTAGATGAAAGAAGAAAAATCTTAACCCATAACAACATTTGGCCCACATAAACCTTACAAAAACGTACTGTGGCAGTATCATCTGTATGTTTTGAATTACAGTACATCAAAAATATATGTGAGCTGCAAGTTTGGATTCTAGAGTCATTTTCTTGAGTTTTTGAGAGTTTCTGAACACACAAATGTTTTTGTCCTCAGCGTGAGACAGTACATGTGCGTGGTAAGAACAGATACGTCGTACTAATCCAAACTGCCTTAAATAATAATAACAGCTCAAATAAGCAGAATTTCATTGACATAATTAGTCATAATAGCCGTACTATACAATGTTATTAACAATTAATGTCAGTATTATGCTCTGGTGCTTATTAAGATTAGTCTGTTTGTGATTAATCCAAATATTTTATATCACTTTACACGCAGGTCACAGGTCAGCTTCCTGTACCATATTTCCTTTGTTTTACATTCATATAATTTATTATCTGTTCGTAATAGGTTTACATTCATCATTGATTATCTGTTCATAATATCATATTTTCTTGCATGCACTGTTCCAAGCTGTGCATTTATCTGTCGTGTTCATTTGTATGTTAAGTGATTAACAAATAAAGCCAGACACCAGCTAAAAATCAAACCATTAAAAATATACCTGAAACTATTCGGTGTCAATTGTAAAATGTTGATTAATGAATTTGTGCATTAATTAAAAAAAACATGAATTACTATTTTCCTAGTTAGTTGCTACTACTAAGTTGGGTGGTTATTTAAATAGCTACTTAGTTAACTGGCTGGGAGGCTAGTTGGTTGGTTAGTTTAGTTAGCTGATTAAGGATTTGGGTTAGTTTCATGTTAAGTTAGTTGGTTGTTAATAATAATAATAATGTTAATAATGAGCTAAATAGCACAGAAATTATGTCATTGCCAAGTCAATGTTAATATATATAGTTATTGCTGGTGTCTGAGCTGTTTTGCTATTCAGCTAGTTCATTATATACATCTGGTTGATGTATTTGTATTTTGTATTTTTAATTCTATTTCTGTTTTCTCATCGTGTCATGTTGTCTGTGTGTTGTTTGTGACCATGACAACCTGTACCCCTGCAGAAGGTAAAATTTAGCACATGCATTAGTTCTCTATCTCTCTGCAATATAACTCCTTTTCCATTGATACACAGATTTAGATTGGACGAATACTGTACAAGTAGATTGGAAGTGTGTGTATATGACAGAGAAAGTTCTATCTCAGCATGTTCATGCTGCTGATTTTTGCTGTGAGGGACACAATCTCAATACTGCATTGACTCTAAATTCTGACTGAATCTGCTTCAGTCAGAATTGAGTGCAGCTCTAGAAATGTGCACATATCATCAAGACAAACTCCAGTGACCTCAACTCTGCCACAGAATAAAACATCTGACTGTCAAGACTGTCAAGATACAAAAAAGTATCATAAAAGTCTCAGTAAATAATAAGGTATTTTGGGTTAATTGTGTTTTTAAAATGCAGTGCTCATAGCGCAAGACACGTATGAAACAATTAGACGCAAAATAATAGCCAAGATGCTACTCTGACATTTGTGTACGTATATAGAACAACAATTAAGTGCAGGAACATACCCTTTGAATGGCACTGTAAACTATTGTCTTACAGTGTTACACTGGAGATTGTTTGTTTGAAGTGTGTGTGGACTTGATGTTTAAGTTGTTGATCACCTAAGGACTGTTGTCTTTTGTTATCTTGTTATATTAGCTTTGGCTGCATGCTGCTTAGTACCAGCACTATCTTCCCTCAGAACTCAAACTCTTACAGATCAATGTAATCAAGACCCCAGGGATGTCCCACTCTATAATGAATTATTTGTCTTGATGTGAATACATGTTAACAATGCTTTGCTTTGCTTTGATATTTTGTGTTATGAAGTTATCTAACAATAGTTAACATTTTAAAGACCTTTCGTTTGCAAAGTTTGCAAGTGACAACTGCTTCAGCATCTTTTGTCTTATAATATCATGGTAACAGTTTAACACAGTATCCTAAGCAGGTGTGATGCTGTTTTTTTTTTCTAAACACTTGAAAGTGAAAATGCTGTATGACGTGACAAAATCAAAGCTAATGAACTATTGGCTTTTTTGACCAGCCTTTTTGAATTATGTTGCAAAAAATATAATAATGTACAGTTGCCACTTCCATAAATAACCAAACTTAATCATTTAGGATTAAACATGCAGAGGACAGCTGCTAAACAGTATTTAGCTGCAGTGTCTACATGACCAAAATTGTCTCTTAACTAAAAGCTAAAGTTTTTATATATTTCATCAATATTTTATGATACTTTCAAAGTTATTTTGTAACAGTCAAAAACAGTTTCCCCTGTAACAGTATCTAAGCATTCCTTGGTCCACCTGCCATGAATGTTAAATTTGTTTTGGCTGTATTTCCCAGTTTGACCTCCTGGTGGAGCTGTTCCAGGATGATGACAAGGCCACAAGTCCAACTGGGGCCGCTCCATCCACTGGAGGACGAACTCGCCTCAGCGTCAAACCAGACAAGAATAAAAAAGGCCAGGCCAGCAAAGAGCACAAAAAGACAGTCGGACTGCAGGTGGAGGCTTGGTCTTCTTTTTCTGTAGTTTATTAATATCTATGACATGTATGTTTGATAAATATAGCAGTGATGCTGATAAAGATTAAATAATTCAGAAAGAATGTTGTTGAATGTTTTCATTTTTCTCTTCTTTAGTTCCGGAACTCTTTGCAATTGCTGATGGAGACACTGAATGCCACAACGCCACATTATGTTCGCTGCATCAAACCCAATGATCACAAATTTGCCTTTACGTCAGTTATTTAACAGTGTTTAAGTGTGCACATACTGTGATTCTTAGAATTTTCTGATGCTTCATTCTTGTCATATCAGAATTACTAAAGTTATAAGTTTCTGATTTGTAAAAATTGTTTACATATGTATATGCAGTGGTAAATAATAATACAAAATAAAATATAATAATAATAAATGATAAAAAAATAAATAAAAGTCATGCTTGGCGTTATGAACATTGGCAAAGTAACCTGATTAAAAGATTTCTGAGTGGGTGAATGAACAGTATAGGACAGTATAGAATCTCTGAGTACAGCTTACAAGAGATGTAAGGCTATATCTCTAAAAAACTAAGATGCATTCTGTACATAAGCAGTTATATAAATAGTATAAACATGGTAAAATTGTACATTCCTAAAATAGAATAAAGCGCATAAACAAGTCAACTTAAGCTTACGGATAAGTCTGACATTAGCATGAAGCTAAGATAATGAGTCAGTACTATAATCAGAACAAAAATATGTACACAGCATAGTCCCCGCTTTCAGTGACCAAGCAGGCAGGGAAATGCACAATATAGTCTCTATTCATTTCAAGTAATCAAAAAATAGATTTGAAACGTTCTGATTGGTGGATCTCATCTTATGTTTCTGGCCTGCATTTATCTAGATTTTACAGTATTTACAGTCATTCGTGAGCTGTCGCTTTGCTCATTTCCAGGTTTGACCCCAAGAGGGCAGTGCAACAGCTGCGTGCGTGTGGAGTTTTGGAAACAATACGTATCTCTGCGGCTGGTTTCCCATCCAGGTACACTGAACATCCATACAGCACCAAACTGCACTGCCTTTGTCAGACACATACTGACTGTGTGTGTGCTATTGTTAGGTGGACGTATCAAGAGTTCTTTAGCAGGTATCGTGTCCTGATGAAACAGAAAGATGTGTTGACAGATAAGAAGATGACCTGCAAGAACGTTCTGGAGAAACTGGTGCAGGTACTGTACAAGAACAATGTAATTTTAGGAAATGACTATTGCATAGCCACACATAATGATTAACATTCTGTCCTTTATTTACCTCATTAAACCTTAAATATGTTTATACTGCGAGAAACATATGTAGAACAGACTCCATGTATGGATTTGTGGTATGTTATACTATATTTGGAGCTGTGACATTCAGGTAACATTTAATTTAAGTGACAAAATTTGCAAGTGACAAAACATTTAAGTGACAAAAATTGGTAATAAAAATCTCAACTAATATCTAATGGACGGAATAGTATAGAGTGATGGGTTCTGCTTTGAGATTAGCAAGCACCCAAATAGCAACACTGTAAGCACACTAACAAATTCCCTAATAACCACCTAGAACACCAGAAGCTGGTGTTAACTTTTTCACAAACGAACACCAGTCACAGTTTCTTCAACAATGAAGAAAGCTAAAAGTAAGATTTGATATAGAAGTAAAATCTTGAGCTGCACCTAATTTTTATTTTTGCCCCCCAAAAGGATCCAGATAAGTACCAGTTTGGAAAAACCAAGATCTTTTTCCGGGCGGGGCAGGTTGCATACCTGGAGAAACTCCGTGCAGATAAGCTGCGTGCCGCTTGTATCCGCATCCAGAAAACTATCCGCTGCTGGTTGGCACGTAAGAAGTACCTGCGTATTAAACATGCGGCCACAACCATCCAGAGATACGTCCGTGGATACCAGGCCCGCTGGTGAGGGACAATGGACGGGGTGGTTTTAGATTTCCAGTTTTGTACAGCACCTGCCTTGATGTTTATATTTAACCTCTGCATTTTCCTTCATATTCAGCCTCGCAAAATTCCTGCGTCGCACACGGGCTGCGATCATCATCCAGAAGTATCAGCGCATGTATGTCCAGAGAAAGTGTTACAGACGCAAGCAGGCTGCAGCTCTGGCCATGCAGTGCATACTCAGGGCATACATGGCCAGACAAATGTACAAAGCGGTGAGCATAAAACAAAAACATAGGTATACATTCTTACATTTATAAATTTATGTACAGTACAGCAGGCACAAACACACGGTCTATGCACATGTAATTTAGTTTAGGCATTACTGTAGCATTTAGACAAACAAACAAGGAAGACTTTAAACTCTGGGATAAAATCTGTTACAGCACTCAGAAAATGTTCTGATTTAAAAAATTATATTTTAATTCATATTTTTTTTTAATATTGTGGTTTATCGGCATAACATATATCAGTCACAAATTGCCTGGAAATTTGCAGTGTCACCATACAAAATGTTGTATGCATGGCATTATGCTCCAAGCATTATGTTCAAAGGTACATCACATACATTTCTTCAATAGTTTTCCTAAAGTTGTAATGCATTACTTTTGCCTCTCTATTGTAATTTTAGTTTGAAACTAAATTGCAGTTTACATTACATACTATTTATGTACAGGTGCTGGTCATATAATTAGAATATCTTTAAAAAGTTTATTTCACTAATTCCATTCAAGAAGTGAAACTTGTATAATGTATACATTCATTCCACACAGACTGATATATAAGTGTTAATTTCTTTTAATGTTAATGATTATAACTGACAACTAATGAAAACCCCAGATTCTGCAGAAAACTGGCATTTTCTGCAGAATCTGATCTGACAGCTGAAATTAATATATAATTATTATATTTTATTATTATTAATAAATCATTATTATAAACTTACCATTGTGAAGCAGGGTAAGGTAAAGAGATAGTTGTAAACACTGATCTCTTACATGGATTTGTTTATTTTTAACAAATTAAAGCATATTTAACCAGATTGAATTATTGAATTATTATCTTTCAAAACTAAGCAGCATGCTAATGTGATCTGACTGGGAGCAGTTGGCCCACTGACGGACCACACCAGCTTTATTCATATTATTACTCTCTCTCTCTCTATCTTTGTTTCTTTGTTGTTAGTGCTGTGTTGATTAGCAGTGAATTGTAGGAAGCAGGATGTGTAATATCTAATCTACACATTAAAAAAGCAGAAGGTTTGAGAGAGTTGAATTTAAAAACACTTCACTGGCTTTGATTTTCTGTTACTTTAAATTATTTTTTCTTACCCATCAATGTGTGTGTTTATCCTGTTCATCATAAGTTGTGTTTTTGTAGCTTCTGCGGGAGCACAAGGCTGTCATCATACAGAAGATGGTTCGTGGCTGGTTGGCACGACAGTGGTACAAGCGCACCCTCAATGCCATTGTGCATCTGCAGTGCTGCGTCCGGCGCATGCGAGCTAAACGCGAACTCAAGAAACTCAAGATTGAAGCCAGATCAGTCGAACACTTCAAGAAGCTCAACATTGGCATGGAGAACAAGATCATGCAACTACAGAGGAAGATAGATGAACAGGTACCACACTGACACTGCATGCTGTGGAGATGTTGTCTCTTATGGTGATAAAGTTTGTTATGTTTGCGCTACTAGCTGTACAAACAAATAACGTTTTCTTTGAGCCCAACAGAGCCAAGTTTGATCAATTGTGTTCGCTTAGGTCAGGACTATCTGTTTTTTGGCCAGTGGCAGATGGAGGAAGTGTTTGAAAGGAATATCTAGCAGCACAGAACTTTTTACCGTTTACACACTTGACTGAATGTATCATGGTCTTTAAAACTTTATATTCTGAAGGCTTATTATTATTTAAATTTAAAATGACAATTTTGTAGACAATTATAAATTAAGCATACATATAGGATCATATGGGATTTATGTATAGGAGCTCCTTCACTACAGTTTATAAAGCATCCCAGAATGCACTTTATGTAGTTGGATGAGTGTAGCTACTTTGAATAAGCTTACATGGTCACTACAAACTGTAATTTCCATACTTCCATTTTTTTTTTACTTAGGCAATTGTAATAATAAAGAATAAGTTGATGAGTCCAAACGTTTGACTTCATTTGTTATTGTACATTACAAAGACAGCATTACAAAATCTTCTCCATGCCAGGTTCTTACTAATTTAGGTGAATCTAACCCTGGGTTACAAACAACACATTTAAAGACACTAATACACATATAACATAATTGTAGAAGCCTGTGACAGAAAGATAATTGTTATTTACAACATTTTTTAAGGGTACTTTTATTTTTCAGGACTATGCGTTTGTATTTGCATAATACAGCACATTAACATAATCTTTGACTCTTTGTTTTGGCCTTCTAGAACAAGGAGAACCGTGTGCTCAGTGAGCGTTTGAGTAGTCTGGAGATCAGCCACGCTACGGAGTCCGAACGGATGCGTGGAGAGGTTACTCGCCTGCGAGGAGCAGAAGAGGAGGCCAAAAACAATGCCAACAGAGTCACTTCTCTCATGGAGGAACTGGAGCGCCTGCGCAAAGACCTACAGAACACACAAAAAGAGAAAAAGGCCATTGAGGACTGGGCGCAGACATACCAGGATGAAATGGAGCAGGTGTGGGCTGTTTGTTTGTTTACCTTCGTGACTGACTGTGACCATTCGTGTCCCAAATGATTTGATGTGTATTTGTAGTGGCACTTGTAGTTTTCACTTGCACATGTCCACAAGAATGCCCCATCATATACAGAAGAGTGCTTGTTTGTGGCTGGTGCTATCTTTACTACCAGACAGTTTATGTGGCATTACATTATGGACAGGGCTTACGATAGTGGTGTGAATTCAATCAACAGTTCAATCAATGAACTAATTCACAACTTTTACTAATTCATGATTTGAATCATCGCTCAACAGTGTTCCCAGTAGTCAGTTTATTTTGACAGATAAGACTGATTAAAAACATATTCATTTAAGTCATCATACAGAAGTGTTCCCAAAGGTCCCTGTTTAGCATTTTAGTAATGACAAATATTTTGTTGTAGATTTAGTTAGATTTAGTTATTAGTTTATTTATTCTGTTTCAAATTGTCTCCCTATCCCACACTTCTAAAGCTCCTCCTTAAAGTTGGGTAATTTGTAGATGCTTTGTCACTTTTAAACAATTCATACAAATAACCAGTTTAAAAGAATCTGACAAATTAATATTTTCTGTGTGTAAAAATATTTTTTAAAAGTGTATCTGGTATTACACCAGCTAATCCCAAATTCATATAGTGTTACAGCTACCAAAGCCCTATTAGAGTGTAGTTCAGTCTCTAAATATCCAGATACACTGTGTGCCCTGATTCAGGGCTTAAAAAAAGCTATCAGCTGGTTTAAACCTGAGGAGAGGCAAAATGTGTACATTCACACAGGTGAGAGAAAGATTAGAGCTCCACACAAATAAATAAAATATTTATAAATTTCCATGAGATTGTTGGTCTCTCAGTTTGTAAAACGAAACAGAAATTATGTTTACATTAAAGTACCTACAGTAGTGGTCTAGCTGCAAGACACATTTGGGGCAGTTGTGGCCTACTGATTAGTGAGTTAGGCTTATAATCAGAAGGTTGCTGGTTCAATAGTGCCCTTGAGCAAGGCACCTAACCCCCAATTGCTCCCTGGGTGCAGCAGTGCTGCCCAGTGCTCCGGGTGTGTGTGTTCACTCCTCACTAGTGATGGGTTAAATGCAGAGGTCACATTTCATGTATGGGTTGCCATACCTGACAAATATGTCTCTTTTACTTACTTACTAACATAATGCTGAGACTACTGCAATACAGTGTCCTTAACCTTGTCCTTGTCCTTTTATGTGAGCTTCAGGTTTCTGCCTTTAAGCCTTTCAGAATGCTTTGCCCTATAGACATCACTGTAAAGACAGTTTACAAGCTGATGGATGAGCCAAAATTATAGTAATAGATAACTTTTATATGTTATTGTAACTTTTGTATGTTATTCTAATAAAAAAATATAACGTTTCTGCTTCCAATACTGTTCTCTTATGATAATGTAATTAAAACTTCTACTGCTTCTTATCCCACTTTCCTGTCAAATACTGATGGATAACATTTAATCCCACCCTATATTATACATTGAAAATTCTATTTCATGTCACGTCACATTGTGGGAGATACAGGCATTGCAGACACAGTTTACCTGTTTTCACTTTTAAACACTGTAAATGTCACGCAGGAGGCTTATTGCATTTGTTTATTGTTTGCAACAGATGATCTCAGAGCTGAAGGAGCAGAACCACCTGCTGAAGAGTGAGAAAGATGACCTGAACCGACTGATCCAGGAACAGAGCCAGCAGTGGACAGGTACAGCAAAAACCAGGCAAAATTAAAACAAATAAAATGCCATCAATCGCATCTTATGTGATATTTAGCGTGCTTCTAATGTGATCCTGTCCCTGTGACTGTGTAAATAAACACTGTACAGTGTATGTTAATGGTGCTCCTTATGTTTTGTAGAGAAAATGCAGAGGGCTCTAAAGGAAGAGACCCAGCAGTTAGAAAGCGATTTAAATGAGGAACGTTCTCGCTATCAGAACCTTCTGACAGAACACCTCCGACTGGAGGAGAAATATGACGATCTGAAGGAGGAGATAACTCTGGCTGTGGTGAGTATTGTATTAAATGACATGAACACACATTTAGACCAGTGTTGAGAAGTAACTATGAACTGAGTGCAGTAATTCCATTTATGTTCCAATTTATACATGTGCAAAGAATCTTGCAAAGAATCTTGGTACTTTTAAGGTCCTAAAAAGGTGTCACAGAAAATACTCAGTATAATTTCACACCCCAGCTCTATGAAATGTCCTGTCTGTCTTGTAGAATGTTCCCAAACCCGGGCACAGACGCACAGACTCCACACACAGCAGCAACGAATCAGAATGCACATACTCCGAGTTTGCAGAGTCTGAGGAGGGGTCTCGTGCGGGAGAGGTGAGTGAGGAATATCATTCACATTATTTAGAAAATTACATTTGATCGTTGCTTTCATTTATGGTTTGTTTTTTATTTCATAGATTTGTTTTGTAAAGGTCATGGGAATGAATACAATGTAATATGTAACATAAGCAATATTGTGTGTTTTATTACAAAAAATCTTTAGGACGTTTCCAAGGCGATATTGGACATGTCCCTCTTTCTTAAGATGCAGAAGAAAATGTCTGAACTAGAGCAGGAAAAACAGTCCCTGCAGAATGAGCTGGACCATAGAGAGGAGCAGTTTCAGCGGGCTAGAGCAAGGGTACACGCACACACACACACACACACACACACACACAAACAAACAAACACGTTTACTTATCTGTCTAAATGGGGACAGTCCATAGACTTCTGTTTTTATACACAGCTATTTTTAGGTAGACTAACCCCAACCCATGCTCTAACCCTATTCTAACCCTTTCTGCATTTTTATAATTTAAAAACCTTTTCTACATTTTTATAGCATTTGGGGAGGACATCCCCAAAAGGATGAGGATATGCTTAGATTTTAGGTTTTGCTTAGATTTATCAGGTTTTGCTGACTTTTGTGTATAAATTTGTCCTCAGTATATGGTTAAACCCAGACACATATACATATATGCACACACACTCATATTGTTTTTTTTACTGTACAAACTGTATATTCTGTTCCCCTATTTCTAACCCTACCCCTAAACCTAACCCTCACAGAAAACTTCCTGCTATTTTAGATTTCCAAAAAAGATTTATGATTTATAAGCTTGTTTCCATATGGGGACCTAAAAAAATTCCTACAAAGTTCAAATTTACTGGTATTACTTACTTGTGGGGACATTTGGTCCCCATAATGTAGTGAATACCAGGACACATACACACATACATACACAAACATAAACACAAATACAAACAAAACAACCTGTCTGTTTCTGTGACTGATAATGTTGTGTCTCCCTGCCAGGATGATGAGGAACATAAGAAGGCTCGCAGTGCAGAGCTGGAGTATGAATCTCTTAAGGTAACGACACACACACATCCATTGACTGTGGAATCCCAGGCAGTCCACTCCAGTCTACAGGTCCTAAAAGTTGATTGGCTGGTTTGAAAAACTGAGCCTGTTAATGTGTGTTTATTTGTAAATGCATTTAATTGTTGAATCTATGAATTGTGAAGTGTCCCACAAATTAAAATAAAACAATTTCCAAAACAATTAGTACAAAACAAGTACATTAATATAATATATAAAATTGTCGACAACAATAAAGCTGCACTAATAATGAATTTGTTCTCGTCTGATGTGTCTTTAGCGACAGGAGCTGGAATCTGAAAACAAGAAGCTGAAACATGATCTAAATCAAATGCGTCAGTCTCTGAGAGGTGCCGCTGAGGCTGATTCTGCCGCTCCGGGTTCACCTGCATACACGGTTCTGCTGGACCAGCTGACCGCCTCCAATGAGGAGTTAGAGGTGCGTAAGGAAGAGGTTCTGATCCTGCGGTCTCAACTTGTCAGCCAGAAAGAAGCCATGCAGCACAAGGTTTGACACTTCAACTCTCACATCAGCAAAACGTCCTGAACTGCTTTTAAACATGCAGACATTTCAGTTTTCATGCACTGATATCACAATGTCATTGTTCTCTTCATAAATCTGTTCCTAACATCATCTGTTCTTCTGTCTCCTGCTTCATTAACACCAGGATGAGAAGGTATGTTGCTTGGACAGCCTGACTTCAGAAGTTCACCTCCATTTAGCTCCACAACAAAACATTTACAAATGTTTAATTTTGCAAAAACGAATTTTATCTACATAAAGCCAGGTGCAAACTATACAATTTGGGATAAGATGTGACTGTCTGAGACACATTTTGAGAATCCAGGAAGATTCTTATGATCCTAGGCAAAAACCTGTCTTTGATGACTGACTTGTTATGTTTGCTGACAGCTGATTAATGACCATTGTGATCTAATTTTTTATTTGATGTTTTGTCAGAAGCTTTGAGACACAGTCCTGCAGTGTCTTATTCTACAACAACTGTCAAACTGAGAACTGGCCGATCATGATCAAAATAAAAGCTAGAGATTGGTTTTGTTTGCTACTCATTTTCAATTTAGCATGTAAAATGTGGCTCACCATTACTGAATGTGTCACAAATTGATAAAGTAAAAATCCAGATGAGTTTTTCTGCATTTCTGCGTCAGTTTTTAACTAGTCTAGACTGTCATTCAGTCTGACAATAATGACAACTGAGATCCCACAGTGTGACATGGCTTATACTGCGATCATGCTCATACGGGCTAACAAGCAACAATTGTAAAGAATTGTAAAAATTCCGTAAAATAACAAAAACAATCACTATAAAGTGACCATAACAGAAATGTCATGAGCACCCAGACCAAACCTGAGATATGAGAATGGTGCTGTCTGCCTTTGCATGCAGCAAAGTTTGGAATTACTTTAATAAAACTGATCAACACACAAAAATATAAAGCTGATAAAACTGATCTGCTGCTATACATACTACAAATCCCCCTTGTGTGTTCTAAAGATGTGCAATAATTGCAGTTATCTAAATTAAATGCGGTTAGATCAAATAATTGTGATCAGCTGATTTTTAATTATTCTGACAGCCTTAGATATGTGTGTTTTTTAAGTTAACATACTTTTATGCATATGTCATTCAAATGTTTATTTAACCGGAAAAGTGTAAACTGGTGGCATCAAAACATCGCTTGAAACAGCAACATTAACTTGTTGACACTGTCATCATGTCCAGTTTATGGAAATAGACCATGAATGACATTGTGTATAAATGTGTGATGCAAATGAGTGTTAGTAGATAGAAGCAGTGATGTAAAAATGAATGTTCATGTGTGTGTGTAGGAGACCATGACTGAACCTTTGCCCTACATCGAGGATGTGCAGAAGCTGACTGATGCCAAGGAGATCTCACAGGCCTACATGGGCCTGAAAGAAACCAACAGGTACATTTCCTCATCTGTGCATCTCTTTCTGTCTTTATCAGTCACATGCTAAATTACAAAAGAATGAAATCCATTACAGGAATATGCAGGATCCTTGTGTTTCTTATTTGGAGTTATTATATATTCATAAGCCTGTGTGTTTACCCTGCCTACTATACACTTTTATTTTTCTGGTTGTTTGCCTGTCTGTCCATTTGTATGCCTGTCTTTCTATTTTTGTCTCTCTGTTTGTCTATCTCTGTCTCTCTTTCTGTGTTTGTCTCGTCTGTCTGTCTTTCTATTTCTTTCTGTTTGGCTCTATCTACCTGTTTATCACTCTTACTGTCTGTCAGTCTTTCTGTCTGTCTGCCCATCCATCTCTCTAACTGTCTGTCTGTGTTAATGCTCATCTTTGTCCTGCACAGATCACCCAGGTTTACACGCAGGCTGACTGAAGTGAATGATCTTGTATGCAGGTTGAGGTAACAGATGGACTGGCATGAAGTACTGCCCTCAGTGCATGCGTGTGCAGCTCAGAGCAGAGGGTCAACTCAGATTTATTCCAGAGCCCACACATAAACATAATATAGAAAAGCTCTGATTCATCATTAACCAAGTGAAGCAGGACTAATGTGATGGCATTGGCTGCTATCATTCATTAAAACTGACATTTAATTTTGATGGTCGCTGAGGAAGGGTCAGGACAAGCCCAGGCTGAACCAGTTCATACCTTATCAAGGCAAGACCCACTAACTTAGACAGAAAACGATTATCTGACTGACTGTCAAGTGACCAAGCAAAAATCATTTACATCATTTATTTATATAATTTAGGGGCAGGTTCACCAGGGTTACCAGGAGCAGGGTTAGTGGGAGCAGAGTTAGCAGGAGCAAGGTTAGCAGGAGCAGGTTAGAGAGGCATGGGTGGTTAGCGCCACTTTTGCACGGTTAACCCCACATTGTAGTGCCAGAGACATACAATAAGAAACAATGCGTGTTAAAATATAATGGCCAGTTGTTTAGTGTCAGACAGCCATAATTTTTCTTATTGCTTACCACAGTAGTAAATAGTAAATATTAATATGCTTTGTATTATCTCCAAATCTTTAGTATCTAAATTACCATCTGTGATGGCAAATGACTTAACCACCTGGACACTGTGACTTCTTGAAGTGTTGTAGTCAGGCAGTCTAATTGGACCATGCGATTTTTTAAAATGCATTCCAGTTTTGTTTGTAATATGCATAAAATGGTCATTGACAGACTGTGGTTAGACTGTAAGTGAGCTGTCCAAAGTTATGATTAGGCCAAGCCTTCCTTCCTTCCTCAGATTTGTTTAAATATAGTATTGAGTATAGAGACTTTGGTTTTATTAGCACTGCTAAATAAACTGAGCATGTTTTGTTATGTGGGGCAATGGCTTGTACTTGGTTTACCAGAGACCATAGACATAAATTTATAGATTAAAGCATTGGCTGCTTTAGTCTTTTGCTGTGATACGTCGCTGTATTTGACCAGCAAGACTGTCCTATAAACACATACAACTGTGTCTCTATTATTATGTGTTTCTACATGACATTTTTACATTACACAAACAGACGATTACAAAGATAAACCTTTGTGGATCCGATAAAACCCATGTGATACATTAAAACAAATAATGCTACTGTGGAGTATAAACAATAAATATAGCTGTATATAGAAATAAGCTGTATTGTTTTAACAATTGTTCACAATTATTTATGACAATTCTTTTTGTCATAAATAACCATAAATAAGTATGTAAATGGAGACTAAACCCTTTTGTACTCCATATAAATTGCAAATCATTGAAATCGGTTGAGAACCGTAAACGTTATCGTGGTTTCTATGCAGAAAGACTGTAGCTTTCCCATTCACTTGTATGTATTTATAGGGAAGGCTTGTCCAGTTCAATATGGCAGCGCCGTTGATGTGCAATCCAGAGACTAATGTGCCATCTATGTATTTATGTCTATGGTGATGGCCGTGCTTGGTCATGTGACTAAGTGTAAAATGAACTCTTGGTATATGCAAAACATGGATGAACCTGTTTGTGTGACACTTGGCTAACTGCACAAGATGCTGTTTATTACTTGAAACCAGTATAATAAATGCTTATTGTACTAACAGAAACTGGATGAAGAAGTAACTGCTTATTTGCGTTTTTTCATAAATTGTTTATTATACGTTTGGTTCACTTTGTCATCATTATTTCTTCTACATTAATAATATTGCTTACTTTTAATTCTGTTTGATTTTTGTGTTGTTTTGCCTTTGTTTGTTGTTATTTTCACTCAGCATAACCCCTAATAATAATTATCCAAAGCAGAGAGCTTGGAATACAAAGTCCTGGCTGCTCTTTCCATACAATCAAAGTGCTGTCAAAATGGCCAAAACACATTATTAAAGTATTGTAAAAGTAGTTCACATGTCTATATTTTAAAGAATATATTTTATTTTTTTTACCCCTGCCGAGATATTTAAACTATTTAAACTTTTAGGAGTGAAAGAAGTTTATTGTTATTTGACGCATCTTTATGGGTTACATTTGTCTATATGCAAATGCAAATAATGAAAATTATAATTTCTTACACAAATTATCATCTCTGACTTCAAAATACCTAGAATATAATGCATAAATGATTTAAATTCATTGAGGAAAACAAATGATACAGGTTTAAAATGACACGTTATCCCAAATTCTGTTGCATCAAATTTACCCACATTTTGTTCTTTGTTTAATTCTGTTTATATTAAATTTTTTTTGTTCCACCCTATCAGATCTCCCTTACCTGACTACTATAAGCTGAATGAGGATGGAGAACTGTGGCTGGTATATGAAGGGTTAAAGGAAACTTAACATGTCAAAGAGCAGAGAGGAAGGGAGCATGTAGAAATAAGCGTGCAGTTGTCTCCTCTTATCTCTTCGACCTGTTTCCAGACTGATTATGGTTTTTGAACTTGTTAAAAATAAAATGCTAATGTCAAAATAACAAAGAAACCGGGCCTGTATTTTTAGTTATTTGCCTAAACAAAATCAGTATCTCTCTTTCTGTCTATGTCTGCAGGTTGTTGGAGTCCCAGCTGCAGGCTCAGCGGCGGTCTCATGAGAATGAGGTGGAGGTTTTGCGTGGAGAGCTCCAGAGTGTTAAAGAGGAGAATAACCGTCAGCAGCAGCTGTTGGCTCAGAACCTTCAGCTTCCTCCAGAGGCCAGAATTGAGGCCAGTCTACAGCATGAGATAACACGCCTCACCAACGAAAATCTGGTCAGTATATACAGTACAGTACAGTACACACTCAACATTTTCCACCACACACAAAAACACACACTGAAAAACACTGAAGAAACAAGATTTATTAATCACATAAAAGTTTTATCAGCATATCATGAGGTTTTAGCTACTTACTTTTAACCTACACTAAACCCTGATAGTGTTTATTAATATCTTGTGTTATTTTTCCCTTATCAACAGTGTGTTTTTATACATGTTGTTATCATTTTCACCTCATGATTGTCATGAATGTTTCAGTGAGATTTACGTGTTGATGGTATCCATGTATTATAAAAATGTGAGGGGTGATAAACACTTGGGTTCCAAACTCTTCCGTATTTGAGCACTAATGTGCTACAGTATGAGAAACAAGGTTCTGTAAGGACGTCCGTGCAGAGTTCATCTGATATGTTTCCTTTACAGGAGCTTTACTGTGATGACCCAAAGGAATTTAAGGCCTACAGAATCAGCATGTTACGCAGGATGGTTGTATGTAGGAGTGTTTGTGTGTGTGTGTGTGTGTGTGACACTAACAGACACTGTCACCCAGAATCTGTGGTGTGTTTAGCTTTAACTGTGTGTGTTTAACAGATAGCACTGTGAATCAGCACGGTTTTAATCTCTTTCTCTCTCTCACTGTCTAAATCTCACAAAACGCGCCTGATTACATTTATACATTTTACTCGCAAATCAAAAATGTGTTGGTCTACTGTATAACAAACCAAACTTCAGCTAAATTTTCAAACATTGAAAAACATAAAGATATATTAATTCCATAAAGTTTTATCATAAACAAAAATAAAAGAATTAAAAGAATTGTCAAAAGTGATTGTGAAAATTAAGCACCTAAATTTATATTTTCAGCTGATATCATCAAGACATTCCACATTCCTCCACATTTTTCAGCCTGTCTGTTCCAACAATTATTCTGGTAATCCAGTTCAATCGATTACCACGATTGAGACAATTGCCATGCAATTTAAGTAATTAAATATACCCGCTTTACCAATTACAAAATGAATTGCTTTGCAGATAGTATTTCTCATTGACTTAACTAAAATTAATCATTGTAACTAAGAAGGATGATTTTTTTGAGTATCATTGTTATTGTGTTTCTGTTACAATAATTTCTGTTATAATGTACTAAATTGTTGCAAAAACACATTCATAATGTTAAAAAGTCTTAATGGTGATAATATAGTTTTTTATTTTTTCATTTTGATCTTTGTGTGATTTAGCCATTTTTCTCTTTCTCTCTCAACCACCACCCCCCAACCCCCCCTACATGGGCAGATAAAAGTCTGTTTACCTCCAATCAGATTGCTCTGTTGCAGAAGATCCTGCTTTAACCTGCTTTGTCTGATTTACTAAAATGAAGCCTGTTTCACTCAGTTGCTGTAGTGATTATGTCCTGATGATGGAATGTCTGTCTCTGGTGTTGCAGGACCTCATGGAGCAGCTGGAGAAACAGGACAAGACAGTCCGCAAGCTAAAGAAACAGCTCAAAGTCTTCGCCAAAAAGATCAATGACCTGGAAGGTACATCACTTTAGTTCACATTCAGTTGTCACATATAAGGAGTGGGCATAAAAAATCTGTGATGATAATGTGTGTGTGTTATAGGTGGTCAGATGGATGTGTCTCCAGGACAGACAGCTGAAGAGCCCGTTCACCCCGTGAACATTCCACGCAGAGAGAAAGATTTCCAGGGAATGCTGGAGTATAAGAAAGAGGATGAGCTGAAACTGGTCAAAAATCTGATACTTGGTAATTCTTGGACACATACTCTATACACCCAGTGGCCCACTGTATGTATTTGAACATTTAAAACTGCAGTCTATAATTCTCCTCTCGGTTGCCAACATAAAATTGCAGGTTACTTTACATATTATTATTTGTGTTTAAGTTATGTTTAAGTCAAACTCACAATTCCCACAAAACTTGGCAGGTCAAATTATAAATCACTGTTATACACTTATTATTGTGAATTGGGGTAAGGAGTATATTTTATTTTTAACCAAATAAGTTACAGATTGCAGCTTTAAACGACATTTAAAAAAATCTAAATGTCAGTACATTATATAACAAACAATCAACCCATTTACTTTAAAGTCACATTTACTTTAAAATAGAAAGCAAAAGTACACTTTTACAAGCAAATGTTTGTTAGGTTTTCAGTGATAAAACAGTAAACATAAGTTCAAATACAGCTTGCAACATTGCATCTTTATTTGGTGCATGTGTGATTGTCAGAGCTGAAGCCTCGCGGTGTGGCAGTCAACCTGATTCCGGGTTTGCCCTCGTACATTCTCTTCATGTGTCTACGCCACGCTGACTACATTAATGATGACCAGAAAGTGCGATCTCTTCTCACCTCCACCATCAACAGCATCAAAAAGATCCTCAAGGTCTCACCACAAACACATACACACTGCTATATGGGCTTTATGTAGACTCTATAGGCATATGAGATAATAAAATTTTCTATTCACTTCCTTTAACTCCACCCCTAAACCTAACCCTCACAGAAAAACAAACATGTTTTTTAAGCCTGTGTTTCACGTGTGTCTTTGTAAACCACATACACAAGTTCACACACCACTGAAGTTTGTAAAGTCTTGTATCACAGTGGAAAGCAGGTACTTTCAGAATAGTATTATAAACAGAATAACTTTTGTTTTGTTTGTTAATTACTTTTTCTTTATCTACAGAAACGAGGTGATGATTTTGAGACAGTTTCATTCTGGTTGTCCAACACATGTCGGTTCCTGCACTGTCTGAAACAGTACAGCGGAGATGAGGTGAGATTTTACACACACACACACACACACACACACACAGACGTTCTGTGTCTCTCTCTGTCTTGCTCTAGTAAAGTACACACTGCAAAGCTTTAAATTGCAATAAAATAAATTGCAAAAATGGATCAGTATTGTGGTAACTGTAAACACCAAACATGAACTAATGCTAAACCAATGTTAAGGGTCAGATTGTTAGATTGTCCAAATTGGCCCCTCATCCCTGACAGAACACTGCTGGAAAACCATACCCCTGCCCCTCATCTGTGCATCTTTATTAGCTGGGGCTACATATGCTGGCCAATGATTGCATTCCAGAAACATCCTGAGCACCAGAAAACTCTAAAACAATTATGTCTGATTTGGTGAATCACAGGTGGACAGTGTTCAACCTTTTTTGATAACTTTAGGAGAACCTGTAGAGAATAATAGACAATGTTCTAAAAACATTCTCTGTTAGCTGGGAAAAGATGTAGTATGTGATGCATGTAGTCACACATGATCATCCTGATAAATGATGTAAACATACAGAACAGGATTAAACAATCAGAAGTGGAGTGACACCCATATTCAGGTGCGGTATGAATGTGGCCACAGTCAGCATTGTTACTGAAATAGGGCTGATGTTTCCTGCTTACTTTTCCAGCAATTCATGAAGCACAACACCCAGAAACAGAATGAACACTGTCTCTCCAACTTCGACCTGGCTGAGTACCGGCAGGTTTTGAGTGACCTGGCCATTCAGATCTACCAGCAGCTCATCAAGTGCATGGAGAACATCCTGCAGCCTATGATCGGTGAGGATGTGCACTCCCAGTGTCTGTCTTCTGCATCTCTCTCTTTCTCCTTGTGTGCTTATGCCTCTCTCTGTCACTCTCGGCAGTCTCTGGTATGCTGGAGCATGAAACAATTCAGGGTGTTTCGGGGGTCAAGCCCACAGGTCTCCGGAAGAGGACATCCAGTATTGCAGATGAGGGCACGTACACACTGGACTCCATCATCCGCCAACTCAACACCTTCCACTCCATCATGTGCCAGCATGGGACCGACCCTGAGCTCATTAAACAGGTGGTCAAGCAGCAGTTTTACATCATCGGCGCAGTCACACTCAACAACCTGCTGCTACGTAAAGACATGTGCTCCTGGAGCAAGGGCATGCAGATCAGGTGAGCACATGTACACATCAGATGGGCTTTTGTGGGCTCAACAAATGCAGACTAAATAAATATTATACAGGAAATGGTAAATCACAGCATGTTCATTAGTTTGGCCAGAAGACAACAGGCCACGAATGAGGTTTTTCTCCATTTATCCATCTTCCGTCTCAAATAGAACACTTAACATTTTTGTTTTTTACAAAAAACTTTTTCCAAATGTTGCTTTACCACATCAACCCTTTCCACCACCAAAGGAAAACCTCAGATTGCATTGAGTGCATAAATTGTCTAACATTTATATACTTCACTTAACTACTTATACTATGAAACATATAGGCACTTTCATAAATAATAAACGTTACTGTAAAGCTGCTTTAAAAATCTGTCGTATAAACCGCTGTATAAATAAAGATGACTTGACAAATGGCAATTTTTAAACAAATGTAGTAATCTGAAAATGTAGGTGTTGATTACATGGGTACATAAGAAGTGTTTGTGCTGTTAGTTTAAGATTAAACTGGTGTGTGTGTGTTCAGGTACAATGTGAGTCAGTTGGAGGAGTGGTTGAGAGATAAGAACCTCATGACCTGCGGCGCTAAAGAGACGCTGGAGCCATTGATTCAAGCCGCACAGCTGCTGCAGGTCAAGAAGAAAACTGATGAGGATGCGGAGGCTATCTGTTCCATGTGTAGCTCTCTCTCTACAGCACAGGTAACACACACAATCTCACACACACATACAATTGTTTGACTATATTAGTAAGGTCATTGTATAGACTTCCATTTATCATTTATTTTATATCAGGCTAATGATATTTATCTCCCAACTCACCTTAAACCTAACCCCTTACACAAACAATGTGCATCACATTAGATTAAAAAAATAACCTTGAGTGAAAACACACACACAACTCCTCGCTCTCTGTCTCTCTCACACACACAAAATCTCTCTCCCTAAAACACACACACTCTCACTTCTGTACACATTTGTAGATTTTACTATATCTCTGTCACACACGGACACACACAGACTACTCCTCACTCTCTGTCTCTCACACACACACACATACACACACACACACACACACACACTACTTCTCAATCTCTCTTGCTCTCTATCATTCAAACAGACACAGTACTCCTACACTACTTCTAACTCTCTCTCCCTCACACACACAGTTGTAGCTCTCACTCCCTCTTCTTCACACACACATGCACACACTTTTCTAATCTCTCTTTTTCTCTGTTCAGATTGTGAAGGTGCTGAACCTGTACACACCTGTTAATGCGTTTGAGGAGCGTGTGTCAGTAACATTCATTAGAACTATACAGGTATGTGTCAGAAATACATCCTAACACTGGGTGGGTGTAAACAGTGTATATGTGTACCACTGTTTTTAATGGTGTAGCAAAATAGTAGTTTTTATCTGTGGATGAATTAATATTCTGATTTTCACTGTCAGACTCGTTTACGGGATCGTAAGGAGTCACCACAGCTGCTAATGGACACCAAAATGATCTACCCCGTCACCTTCCCCTTTAACCCCTCCTCACTGGCCCTGGAGACCATTCAGATCCCTAGCAGCCTCAATCTGGCCTTCCTCACTCGTGTGTAGACCTGCCAATGACCTCGCATCAGCCAATCACACAGCAGGAACAAAGAGCCAAAATATATCAATAAAAAGCAAGTAAATTATAAGTGAATAAACCACACACATCAAATATAATGCAACTCAGACCTGATCACCAATCCATTTCTTTGCTGTCTTCTTCACACTTTACTTTTGTTTATCCAATCAAAAGCTGAATCTCACAAAAACTTTCAAGAACCTATCTGTCATATTTTAGGCTACAATCCAGGTAAAGAAATGAATTATATTTAGCATAAATTGTATAAAGCCTGTTTTGCTGATTAAGAGTTTTGCAGCATTGTGATATTTTTCTCATTACAGATGCAATGTAATGCTAAAAATCATTAGAAAAATTGGGGTAGAAAATTTTTAATTATTAGTATTACGTATTTGTGCATGAGCGGAGAATTTGCACTGCTTTAATATATGCTGATTTGAATTAATATAGATTAAAATTTGTATTAGTTTTTATTGTATTATTGGAATCAGAAACACCAATGACAATGGTTCAATGGTGAGAATTAAAAAAGAAACTTATGTGCGAATCAATATTACAGTGATGAGAATATTAGAGGAAGTGTGTTTAATTGTAATGAAAATAATGTCACAATGCAAACAGAATCTTAATGTAATGTAATGGTACAAGGATAGGCATAATTGTCTTAATGCAAAATTAATAATTTATATATTTATTTGTATTTTGTTGTGATCTTGTCAAATGTTACCTGGACATTTTTTTGTCGGGATGTTTTTAGGGCTGTAAATGCACATAAGTTTTGGCAATGGAACGTTACGGAAGGTAAATGCAACTCAAATCCTAGGACAAATTGCCTTTTAAACCACAACCAGAATACTGTCACAGGGCTATAGAATCTTATACATATATAAATATCAATGGATATGTATTACGTTAAGATATTTTCTTTATTGCTTTACCCAATCAGATATTATCCTCTCAAATGCTAGCTAACATGAATATCCATCTGCAGAATAGTTCTCTACGCATATCTATATCAGATAAATAACATGGACTCTAATAAACAGCCTTTGAGCTTAGCTGGCTTCAATAACAGAGATGTTTATTTGCTAGTACCGTGTAATGTTGATTATCTAAAAATAGTCATATAACTTACAAAACGAAAACTTTCATTCTTCCAGATTTTCTCTCCCTTATGTAAAAGTATAAATATAAAAGTATGAAGCCTGGACATTTCTTGAGAGTTTTCATGAGATTTACTCAGGTTATATCCCCCCAAAAACTATTACGAACCCCCAAACTACTGTCAGCAAAACTTGAATTTGTTTACGAGATGTCTTCTGTTATTTATTTCAGTATTATATGATTTTAACAGTTAGAAACTGCTGTTACTTTCACAGCATGTGCCATTATCTTGTTGATTATCTTCTTCATGTCTGGCAGGATATCAGTATTACTTTGAATGTGTCAGACAGCTTTTACTGTGAAACTGTTTATTTTGTTCTTTAATGCTTAATGTTACAGCTGTAATGGTACAACACTGTAATGGTACAACAGTTACACTCATGCTGTCCATCCCCTCCACACACACACACACACACACAAACATAGACAACTTATTTAGCTTTAAACTCTTCCACAGTAGTTTAGCATGTTAATAGACAATAATGATGTAATTTCCCTGTAGTTTGCTGGAATATGATCATGTCATGCCTTACTGTGGTTATGGTATATCACACTTAGACCTTCAGATAAACTGCTGTATGCTGACGATCAATGATTATGCACTGTCACAAGATGATTGTGGGTTTGTGTGTACATTACACTGCAAAATAAAATTCTCTGGTTTACCAGTAAAACATCCTAAAATTAATTTAAAATTAAAAGATAAAATTATTTGGAGCAAACTTCTGTAAGATAACGTCTCAGGTTTCGCATGTCAGGTTTCCCAGGTTCCTGCACCCCAACGAAATACTGCACCCCTAGAGGAAACAATATGTCCTATATGAGACTGGTGTCTGAAGCATGAATCTAAAAATGACATTGAACTTGACATTGGCTGGTGACAGAATATGTCATCTGCTTCATGTCTTAAAGAGACAATTGCAGGAATACCTGAAGCATGGCAAAGGGATGAAGTGTCTTATTCCCCTTCTTGGGGAACCATGGTTACATGTGTAACCTGAGACGTCCCCCTTGAAATGAGAACTCACGCTGTGAGAACAAAATACTCATTTCGCCATGCTGAAGGGATGAGTGCTAAAATGGCTGTCATAAAGTCAAAGAAACTCTAGAAAAGGAGTCCTTATCCCTGAGTGTATGCCAGAAGTTGCCACTGGATAGAACTCTTAGAACGATGGCCTCAGCATAATGACTCTCTGAAATGAGAGGAGGTCAAACTGAGTTATATGGTTAAGACAGCTTCCCAGAAGGTTCACGGAAATAACTTGGAACTGCTATCCCAGCAAAGCTTTGGAGAGTGGGACAACTCTGTAAAGCAAGAGGAGGCCTAGCAATGCTTTTTTGGGAACGTTTAGGAGTACTAATGAGTGTCAAAGAGAGCCTGCCGCTCAGTACCACAGCCAGCTGAGCTCTAAGAATGAAAGCCTTAGCATTATGACTGTAAAGTGAAAGCAGGCCTGGCTACATTCTTCAAAGCTTCCAAGGAGGAGCACAAAGAGCCTAACAACTCGAAATAACTATTCAGCAGAGCTCTGAGGAACGGAGGCCACAAGGACAACTCTCTAAGCAAGAGGAAGCCTATTAACACCCCATTTAATAGGCAGAGCTAAGGAGGCTCAAAAGGAACCTAGCAACCTGACATATCACATCACAGCTCTAAGAAAGGAGGCCTCTACATGACGACTCTGAATGAGAGGAGGCCTATCTAAGTTTCCCACTAAGGACAGCTCCTAAGGAAGCTCACAGAGAGCCTAACAACACAGAATCACAAATCAGGGAGAGCTCTGAGGAGTGGAGGCCCTAAAGACGACTCTATAGTGAAAGGGAGCCTAGCAACACTTCAAATCAAAAGCAGCAGCTAAGAAGAAGCACACAGAGCCTAACGACTTGCCACTGCTGCTTAGCCAAGCTCAGAGGATAGAGGCCTCAACTTAATGACTCTCCAAAGAGTGGAGGCCTCAAAAGGAGAGCTCTGGAGTAGCCAGGGGTGTTTGCAGAGAGCGTAACAATCTGGCACTGCTGTCTGGCTGAGCTGTAAAGACAGAGGCCCCAGTGTGATGATTCATGAATGCAAAGGAATGCCTAACTATGTCCTTTACTCAGGATATCTTTTCAAGAAGGCCCACAAAGAGTCTAGCAGCTAGGAACTGCTATCCCAATGGAGCTCTAGGACGCAAAGGTCTCAAAAGCATAACTCACAGAATTGACAAAAAAAGTTATAGAAGTAGAATTTTTAAGGGAGGAGGCTTTAAAATAATAACAAAGAAACCTTTTGAAGCGTACTTCTTGAAGACCAAGGCCAAGTCAAACAAAGCCTAACAACTCAGCCATATGCTTCTGAAGAAGCTCTGAGGATGGACGTACCTAAATACGTCCACCACTTTAAATAGCATGCCAGGGAAGCTCAAAGAAAGCCTAACTATCTGGTAATGCAGGGCAAGCCAAACTATGGGGAGCTGAACTAACAATGTGTCATTATAAAGGCAGTAGCTAAAGATGCTTACAAGAAGCCTAATGACTCCTAATGACTTACTGACAGGCCATCTGACAACATGTCCACAACCAATCTCCTGTGTCGAAACATCAGAAAGGCAGATGTCACAATTTACAAACATACTGCCAAACATCATCGATCAAGCTTCAGGGCCTAATGCAAATACACTAAGGAGGTCTGTAGCGATTGACTCTGCAGAAAGTTGGTGACCTCTGCGCACTATGCGCCTCAGCATTCGCTAACCCCGCTCTGTCATTTTACGTGGCCTACCACTTCGTGGCTGAGTTACTGTCATTCCTAATCGCTTCCACTTTGTTATAATACCACTGACAGTTTACTGTGGAATATTTAGTAGCGAGGAAATTTCACGACTGGATTTGTTGCACAGGTACCATCCTATCACAGTACCACGCTGGAATTCACTGAGCTCCTGAGAGCGGCCCATTCTTTCACAAATGTTTGTAGAAGCAGTCTGCATGCCTAGGTGCTTCATTTTATACACCTGTGGCCATGGAAGTGATTGGAACACATTGGATTCAATTATTTGGATAAGTGAGCAAATACTTTTGGCAATATAGTGTATGTGTCATGGCCTAAAATGGATAGGGGAGGAGTGAAAGGAGGCAAATGTTATGTGCTTCTGGGACCTGAGAACGCTGAGTACATTTACTCTGGATCACTTCCTTATGGTTTATTTTTTCCTCCTAGCATGACACCTTTTCTGTGCTCCAGTCCTTGTAGGAGGAGCATGGGAGGCAGTGCTCACTCTTTGGTCCTGTCTCTGATCCTCAGACCAGGACAGACCAGACCCCCCAGAGTCCCGAGGCATGGACCTGGACAGGTACAGTATGAAGGTCTTAAAGGCCATGTAGCTCACCCTCACCTCCTTATGTTACGGAGGAGGTCGCCGCTGTGCCTCCTGCTGGTTGTCAGCGAGAGCCCTCACCCAAATATTAATGCCTTTTGAACTACGTTTCTCGTGAACCCGTACCTGGTCCTGATTACTTCCTGTTTGGCACCTGAACACTATTATGTGGACTATAAAGCCCAGAGCTGCATGCTATCCTGTGCGATGTCTTGTTTTGCCATGTGCAGCATTTCAGAGCATTATTCTGGATTGCCTTACCGTTACCGACTGGATTGTATATCGTTTTTGACTTTTTGCCACCTGTTTTTTGACTCTGCTTTGGACTGTGTTTTTTTATTGTTTGCTGCCTGCCTCAATCCTTGCCTGTTACCTCGTTTTGTTTTTGTCTCGCCCTGTCTGATTGCCCCTGTTTGACCCACGCTTGTTTACTGTTTACTCTTATTAATAAATCGCTGCAAATGGATCCCTCTGCCTCTTCGTTATACCTTATACTTCCCAACCACTGCCTCAACAGATGAGATAAAAAGCAAAGAATGCATGACTGTACATTCTGTGACTGTGCATCCATCCCTGATGTCTAACATATTTAGACAGAGATGTCTCTCCATGGCCACCATAGTAGCTATATAACAACCTATAGTGGCAGCATTTTTTTTGGTGGCACAGGCAGCCAAATCTGTAGTGTGACCCAGTACAGTTGTTGTTCAGCCTGAAACCACCGCTGCACAGACTCTGCCTTTGAAAGGCAGACACAGCTGTTTGTTTGGCAGAGACAGAGCCTTCAATGTGGATGCCGCCTCCATCGAGAAATAGCTGGTAAGCTATTCCTGCACTTAGCCATGTTCCTGCATCCCCTCAACATCATAATTTGCATGATGAAATAAACAAATGCAGGCCGACTATGGCTTTCTCCAGAATTTCTCCACCTGAGCATGACAATCCAGGAAAAAAGAAGGCTTGTACAAGCCAGGCGGTTATGTGCCGTTTGTCCAGTGATCTTATGCTTTTCACGCTTCAATGGCAGATCTAATCTATTGTTGGATGAGATGTAAGCAATAACACATCATCATTCCACAGCTTGCCCTCGTCACCCTGCGAAGAAGGAGAAACACTCATACCCTTTTCAAACTTGCCCGCAAGTTCCATCTCCAAGATGTCAGCAGGTCCTGAACTGTGAGGTATAGAGGATTGTCCCAATTCACTCGAGAAAAAAGGGACAAATAAGAGTGAAGTTTCTTAATAGACAAACACAAACAGCCCCTATGAGAATTAAGTGAGGATGTTCCTCACTCAAGCACATAACGTACATATTGTGTGTTCTTAGGTGTCAGATATCGTGGACACAGAGTTAAACACTTCCTAAAGCAGTTAGCACTCGAGCTTTTTATTATTCGCCTCTACACACGTACAGACAATGGGTCTCCTGAAGACATGAAAGAGGATGATGTATTTTACTGGTCAAAAATCCATCCAGTCTAAACAGGTTTTAAAAAAACTAAACTAGTTTTTTTGCAGTGTATATCATCACTACGAAGAATCACTATCATGAATTTTGTTGTGATCACAGGACCATTGTGTGGTTGGGTTGACTTTTACTTTTAATAGTGTCAATTGTTCCGTTTTTATGGAACAAACCTAAATTTACAAATGCATTCTGAAAAAACTGAATATAAACTAAATATAATGTACTGAATAAAAACAACTAAAAAGGTTAAAAAACGAATATTATAGTTCATATATGATATTATTTACAGTGTCTTACCTCTGAATGGACAACATGTAACTGTAACATCAGTTTGTTCTTTGGTTTGTTCTGTGTCCTATTCATTTTCACATTTTACTGTTTTCACTTGTAAACTTTAAACCTGTATGTTGAAGCAGAACAATTTCCTACGGAAGTGGAAACTTTAGCAATGTAATTTTAAGATGGATACTGTAAATTTACAAATGCCTCTCTAAACATTTATTTGTGTTGAAACCTGTGGTCTTTAAAACCTTCTACATAAAATCTTAATCTTATTGCACTGAACCAGCAGCCCTGGTCACCCTTCAGAGAACTCAACTCAGCCTTCTACTACACATTTGATTGGTTTATGATGGATTAGGCACCCGTCATGGTTACGGCATCCAGTCTAAAGCCTGACGCTTGTTTTATAGGTCATGATCAGCCTGGTCTCATGCTTGTACAAAAGCACAGCTTATACAAACATTGATAGTTGCTGTAGTAATGCACATCATTTAAACATCTCATGTGTTTGGTTCATAATTTAGTGGGTGAGGTTTAGCGGGGAAGGGAAAATATACTACCAGTTTGTAGTACATGTAGCTGTAATTATTTCATGTGTTCATCAAAGCAATTTCATGGAGTGATATACTTATGTCAAAACCTGTTAAAGTCAAATAAATAAATTCAGCACTCTGAATGCCTGAATGTCTTTTACCACAATTCAAATGTTGTTGTCATGCAGTTAGTATATGAAAGTCAAAATATTTTTTTAGTTATAATCACAAGAGAAGCTTGTCAGCTTAATGTATAAACTTTCAAGAGTGATGACCCACATATAATCACAACTTAAAGGGTGTTTTTAGACCATTGAAGAAATTTCACTGTAAATTCATTTGCTTTAGTAGCTTTTGATACAGGTTTAATGAAAATGGCAAATTAAACACTATTTAACATTACATGTTGGTCTAGCATTTACATTTAAGACACATTTACCAATACTAGTTTCTTTATAATATTGTGCTTGTATTAAAATACCATTTATTCACATATGCTATAGACAGTTAAAAATATGTAGCATTGTTCATTGATATTAGTGCTGAAACTATTAGTTTTTGCAAATGGATAACCAAGGTGCTATACAGTGACATTAAGCTGTAACAATAATCCTTTAATTATATTTATAATATTATTACATTTACATTTAGACATTTAGCTGACGCTTTTATCCAAAGCGACTTACAAATTAGGACAAGGAAGCAACTTCAACTRCAATAAGAGGCAACAGTAAATAAGTGCTATAGACAGGTCTCAGGTATTTTAACACAGTATAAGAAGGTTAAATAATAAGAAGACAATAAGAAGTTAAAGAAGTAGAAGTGGCGGTGTGTTAGTTAATTAGTCAAGGAAGTAAAGACGAAAAAGATGAGTTTTTAGTTGTTTCTTGCCATTCTGATGGAGATATGGAGTTCATTCCACCAACCGGGCAGAGTGAAAGTAAGGGTCCGGTAAAGTGTTTTTTTTCCCTCGTTGGGATGGAACCACAATGCGACGTTTGTTAGCTGAACGCAAACAATATATTGTTGCCTTATAGCAAATATTTGAATTACTGAATTACTGATCTCAATCAGGGAAGAGAAAAAGAGACATATTTCCAAGTTACACAAGTCATAAATATATATACATATGTGATTTTATGAATTATCTATTAGTAAGAAAACTGCAACTATGCTCCCACTATAGCACTTAAGGAGACATTGTCTCATCATCTGAACCAGCAATTTAACAGAACAGAAAGAATTACCACAATTTAATAGATCTTTAAAGCCAACTACATGTATACTACGCTCTATACCTAGAGATGTTTTCTTTATTCTCAGGACTCATTCTCATTCTCTTTAAATATTATTACATTTCTTTGGACATACTAAAAAGTTGTGATCTGGAAATACCTAAACCCTTTACCCACAGCTTAATTCTGAAAGATTAGTTTAAGGCCAATCTCAACACATTTATATAAATAACTAGAAAATTAGTAGTGTCTTATTTTGTAAATATGGTAAATGGTATGAATTTTTTGTAGAAATGGTGTGGTATATGCATCAATTTAAACACCACCAAAAATATGTTGGTGTTATTATTATTATCATTTATTTATTTATTTATTTTATTTATTTTTTATACTCTTTTGATCCCGTGAGGGAAATTTRGTCTCTGCATTTATCCCAATCCGTGAATTAGTGAAACACACTCAGCACACAGTGAAGTGCAGCACACACTAATCCCGACGCAGTGAGCTGCCTGCAACAACAACGGCGCTCGGGGAGCAGTGAGGGGTAGGTGCCTTGCTCAAGGGCACTTCAGCCGCTTTCTACTGGTCAGGGTTCGAACCGGCAACCCTCCGGTTACAAGTCTGAATCGCTATCCAGAAGGCCACGGCTGCCCCCTCAAAAGAAGAAGTTATCATGGTTTAGACCCTACATATCTGTATCAATATCACTGTGTGTGAGTTACCAGAGAAATGTTACATAACTCATATAGACTCATATAGTGCTAGGGTGGTTTGAAAAAGTGAGTGGTTTAGCCGTGAGTTGAAAAATATTTATTGCATTTCCAAGATGGAAAAGGAGTTTGTGGTTGGGGTGAGAGGTGTCTTTGATACTTAAGTTCTTTAATCAATGTCCTAGATGACACAGTAGCTGTAAACCAGTGATTCACCATCAAGCTTTCTTTTATCTTCTAAGGAAGTAAAGGCACTGGTGTGTCTTAGGTGTTGACAGCCCAGAAAAAGATCCCCTGAAATGAGGAAACTCGCACACAGTGCAGATAATGAGCTTTTTAATAAAGTACAAATACAACCTTAAACAGAAACAAACTCGAGGCGAGAGCAAAATAGCCAGATTTGAGTGGCATACATTCAGTGTCCAACAATTTTTAATAGGCAGTAGCTAAAGCTGCTTAAAAAGAAGCTAAACATTACCAGATGACGTCACAGTGATTTCACAGTAAATGTAATTATATTTACATGCAAGGTAATACAACTTTACACATTTCAATTTAAAACAAACCTTTAATTATATACCCCCAACTTTAACTGCCAGGCATGTTTTGTAACAATACATCATTGCTTTTGTAAATGACTGTATTGTTCAGCTAAATTCAAAAACAGATAATGCCCAAAATGGCTTATCAAAGAATACTGGGTATTATTCAACTTAATGTCCCAAAGGATTTAAAGAGACCACCCTCATCATTTTAAAGTTTTTAAAGTAAAAAAAACTGAAGTGCCCTTTTTTTATCTTTATATTTTTTTTAATCTTTAGATCAGTAGGTGGTGCTGTACTGAAATGGTGCATGTACTATCACTTCTTGCTCATGAGAGAAAAAAATGTGCATTTTCAATTCCCATTCATACTAATGGCAAGATCTAAACGTCTATTCTGAGACTGCATACAGTAAGTATTTTTGCTCTAATTAGTCAATGTTGTGTCATTGCTGAACTACAGGTTCTGAGCTTTATGGGTGTCTCTCTTTCTGACTGGCTATTATTTCAACTGGTAAATCTTCTCCAGGGTTTAAACACTAATGCTCCTATAAGGGATTTATTGCCTGCCTCCCTTTCTGGCTCTTTCTTCTTTCACTTAAGACTGCAGCCTTCTGAACACACACATCCTTTGAGAGGTATGTTTAAATACATTTATTGTCGCATTTTGCCAGAATCCTGACATCCCCTGTGTTCTATGTCAGAGCGTGAGGCTAGATTCCGATTAGTCTTGTCTGGTCTTGGTTTCGGGAGTCGAAGTCTAGACTCGCGCTCTGGGTGTTCGTTCTATGTGGGGGCACATGGCTTCGGCTTTATTTACATCTGCCACGTGCTCTCCGGTCGCATCTTGTCCCCGCCCCCTTGTTTCCTCGTTTGTTCTATTTAATGCCCTCCTGTTTGCTGTCCCGTGCTGGTTCTGTTGCACCCCTAAAAAAAGGGGAAATTAAGACATAAATTAAAGAAGACACGGACTCCAGTGGCTGTCTGCGTGTTGGGCTGTATTGGCTGTCTGATTTCTTTCTTTCTTCACAATTATCACACGAATCACAGAATTGTGAATAAATGAACACATTAATACATTAAATCACATTGTTATCAATTTGAAGCCAGTATTACAAACAGCACTTCACCTAATACATCTTAACATTCTCATGTCTGTCCACTTATAACTGTAACATGAGTCATTTCTAGTGCCGTTTTTGTTGTGTTCAACAGTGTTTTAACTACTGCTTCAGTAATTTTGCCACATTTCAACAATAGAACTATTCCGTCAAGGTTTCAGAGTCCCAGCTCAACAAAAAATACTATTATAACAGACCATTCTCATTTACTGAAGTCGTTTCGAAATACAAATAACAAATAACTTTCTTTAACACATTTACTTTCAATTAGTATTGTACAAAATGTACGTTCAACTTTTAACACTAAATGATATACATCTCATTTAATGCACATGTGCTACGCATATCGATTAGCATAAGTAAGACTATTATCCGTGTATCAAATACCATATTTTCATGTGTGTTCACAGAAATAACTGATCTCATGAGTACTATATCATTTGAACTAACAATGAAAATACATCGCTGTATGTTTCATACCTGAAAAGGGTAAATTAAGACAAATTAAAGAAGACACGGACTCCAGTGGCTGTCTGCGTGTTTTGCTGTATTGGCTGTGACGCACAGCGTAGTTTGTGCCAGCTACTACCTGTAGCTATTGCTTTCCCCCCACAGGACACTCTTTGCATTACACTTCATATTCTTTGCAGTTAATCACCAGCATTTAAAGCGATTAGTTTAACTGTGCCATTTACCTCAAATTATGTAAATCATATTGATTTTTAAACTCCTCTTTTTATTTACATTCCAATTAAATCAAATTGATTCTGTAATGTATATATTTTTTAATGGTCATATTGATCTTAACTACTACATACCCCATAAAATTAAATGTCGTCCTGACATCTTTCAATTCACGTTTGTTTTTTTGGGGGTTTTTTTGTTTTGTTTTTTTGTGGTAACAATTTTTTTTGTACAAACTACACTGTACAAACTACACTGTTCTAAATCAATGTTTCCTTAGTCTAATATTCCTTACCATATAACAGTCTGTCTCTGGTATCCATATGCTAAATAGTGATAAGGATTATAAAAGGGCACTGGGCTCGGCCAGGGGGGCACTGTTTGCTGTCCAAGGTAAGACATATTCTGATACTGCTGAATTTCACCACTACAGCTTGTATTATAGCAAGTGGGGGTTCCAAGGTGATCATATGTGAACAACTTCAATCCGTTCTTCTTCATGGTGCTCTGTCACTAAAGAGTCCTCGACTTGAATCAGCTCTTCTTCACCGTGTTCACCTGGGCCTTCTTTCTGTGAAAATTCAACAGTGTCCACTCCTTGTCCTACATCCTCACCATCTTTGGTCTGTCCGGTCAGTCCACTTGTCTCCCTTTCTAACTCATCAGGATCTCTGTCACTCCCTTCTCCATTGTGCTGCTGGTTTGGTGAGTAATAAAGACAGAACTCGTCCTGATCTTCTTCTTCATCTTCATTAGATTTTACAATATCACTTCTTTTGCTTTGTCATTCATTTTTCTAAATTAGTAACTGTGTCAGATTGCCCTTCCACTGGCAGATGATCACATGACAGCAAGAGGTTACGGTGTAAGATCCTAGACCTTCCTTTTCCTACCTCTGGCTTCACTTCATAAATCGGGAGATCTTCTTTCATTCGCCTCACGACAGTATGGATGGTCTCTTCCCAGTGGTTACGCAATTTGCCCGTGCCTCCTCTTGGTGTCAGATTCCTAACAAGTACGCGGTCACCCGGATACAAGGGTGTACTTCTCAATTGTCTATCGTAATGCTTCTTACTTCGCACTGCTGCTTTTCCGACATTCTCTCTTGCCATTTCATGTGCTTCTCGCATCTGTTCTCTCCATCTCTGCAGGTATTCCTGGTGGCTCATCGTACCAGTGCTTTCTTCCAAGCCAAAGAGTAGATCCACCGGTAGTCTGGGATCTCGACCATAAAGAAGATAAAAAGGTGAGAATCCTGTAACATCACATTTGGTGCTATTATATGCAAAGATCAGTTTATTCAGGGATTCCTTCCAGTTTGTCTTCTGCTTGTCTGTCGTTTTTTT
>JAZGTJ010003697.1:0-34140 GCA_036877575.1 Botia almorhae
GTCTCCTGCAGCTCCTCCTCAGCTTCACGTTTCTCATCGTCGCTAGGCAACACAGCATCCTCCTCCTCATCATCAAGGAAACGGTAAAAGAGGTACTTATCTTGAAAGTTCAGCTCGTGGTCGACTGTCAGCATGAAAGGAACAACAGATCACAGCACATGTTTGGTGTAGAATGAAGTTGTGAGGAATCGTGATTTAAAGTGATTGAGACCCGTGTGTTTGTGGTGTACCGTGGTTCAGGACCCCGTCCTCCAGAAACACCTGCCACATCCCCACGGCATGACCCCGGCTGTGAACACACGAGCTCTGCTGAAGCAGCCAGTCCACCAGCTCAGTGCCCACACAACACTGCCTGTGAAATCACATCACACTGTACACATACTGTACACATACTGTACACATACTGTACAGAGTCTAACATGTCCAACTAATAATACCATGATAAACATATATATATAATATATACATAGACACCTGTAGGTCTTCAGGTGATATTTTCTGTCTCTGATCATGTGAGGAGCTCTGGCCAGTATAGCATTACGTAACACTTTCTCTGCCCTCAAAATCTTTTCTGATGGAACCTAATGAGAGAGAGAGAGAGAGAGAGAGAGACTGAAAACAAACACTCAGCACACAACACACATTCATTGTGATACACACACTTCATTTGCTGGTGTGTATAATATGAAAGTGCTTCTGTCAGCAGATGATGTGTTTGAATACATTATGCACCAATCAGGACTGGACTAGCTGCACATGTACTTCAGACGGCATCACACAATCATGGTCATTAAACAATGCAGTGTTTCGTTCCCTTCTCAGGGAACAGAGGTTATAGTTGTTACCTGAGACATTTTTCTGGCGTATTTTATTTATTTTGGTGTCCCAACACAAACATCTAAAAATAAAATACTTCTTGTACATAACAGTTCTTGTACATTATACTCTAAACATAGTTAAATTCATCAGATACTGTGACTAATAGTTTCCTGTTAAATATACAGTGTGCCAGTCTCCAACACATACAAACTGAAAATGCACACGTTCCTAAAAATGTCTTTCTAATCACTGTATTGATGACTTTGATTCAGAGCATAAAATTATACCTTGTTGAGGTTTTTTGACATAAAATGAAGAGGGTCTGTGTTCTCTTTGTCCGGCATTCCTGTATGAAACAGAAAGAAATAATCATGAGAAATAATCATGATGTTATGAGTGTGTGTTGTGTCAGTGTGTGTGACTCACTGTCATTGGTAGTTCCGCTATCCATCACTCCGTACGGCGGAGCGAGAAGCCCGGCCATACACTGCCTGTACTTCTGCAACACACACAACATCACAACCATCATTCACATGCTTTTACAGCGAGGTAAAAGTGCTGTAGCTCCACCAATCAGATTCAAGCTTTCTGTGGTTTGCCAACACTATGAATATTTAGACGTTTCCGTTCTCTTTTTCTTCACATCGCCATGGTGATCTGTGACGAAGTGATTCAGGCAGCTGAGAACAGCATGAATGAATAAGATTCAGACACACGCGGTCTCACCTGAAGTTCAAACACACACATTATCTGCACCTGCAAAATGGCTGACGATGTTTTATTCAGTCTGAGTGAATAAAGCTAAATGCTCAGCACTGCAAAGAATAATTTTCTTCATTAGGATTTTGTCTTGGTTTAAAATAAAATGATCCAATCACTCTTAAGGCCAAAAAAGTACTTCTTTTCACAGAATATACAGGATACTGAATTAAGTTTGTTTTTCTTACCCTATACTGACAAATATATATAATTGTCTTCTTGTTTCAGCATAAACAAATTGTACCAAGACGTAAGCATAAAACACAACATAAATGCGTAATGTGCAATCATTTTATGTTGTTACATTCTGGCCCAAATCAAGAGCCCACACCCAAGTGTCTATAATAATCTAGTCCTTAGATAGAGTTTAGGTTTTCCTTCAATGTAATTTCGGGGTCTTAGGAAGTAATAGCACACTTCTCCTAAACACGTCTTTGAGGAATCATGTCTGTAGTGTAAATAATAGAGGAAACCAAGAGCTGTGGTTATAGTGAAATGAGTGAAATTGTGTTTTAGCAATCACTGCTAATAGCATCATTTCACAGAAAAGAATATAATCTAATTCCAAGTCATTCAGTTAAATGAGGCCGATGAGACAGCACGCCTGCAGAAAATTCCTCATGATCCCGTGAAACATTCGGAATGATCGGAGGAGGAACTTTCCAAACACATTCTTGACTTTAGCTTTCTGCCCTCTGGTTTTACACTTCAGGTCGGCTTTGTTTCATTCACACAAATACACTTTGTAGACCCTGTTGCTTCCTGTTTCCTGAACGTTACACAACAAAGCCAACTCACTTTTCCCTAAGAACTCCCAACACACACACACACTGGCCAAAAATGATACATTGTTCTTCCTTCCAGCTGACTGCTCTCACACAGGTTAAGTAATTCAGCGAGGATTATATAATGAACAGCACATAAGTGTATTTCCTCTCCGGGTGGGTGCCAGGACAGGCGGTGCCCCTGCAGCCTGGCACGGAACTGACCCGGAGAGAGAGACAGAGAGACAGAGAGAGAGAGAGAGGGAGAGAGGGAGAGAGAGGGAGAACCCTCATTCAGCTCTCATTCACAAGCACACAACAGCCGATGTATACCGCACACTGCCACTGCAGTCACAGAGTCTCTTTATCCAGTCATTAACATCCACATGCTCAGATACATCAACACAGATGCTGCGAGGGAACAACAAAATATTATCATGTACTGCAGCCTCGTTTCTCAGTAAAAAAATGTATGTTGAAAATGTCTTTCTGAATAATAATGTTTTTGTCAACTTTCTTCTTTCTTGTCTGCAGCATAAATCTAACAAAGTGTGGTTTATGTTTACTATTTGACTAGGAAAACTGTGTATAAATTGTTTTTTTAAATCTTACATCACTGTCTTGTTTTACACAAATACTGATTTTGTAGAGTGCTGATCCTAATTCATTCAGACTATGTAAATAAGTAAAAGTAAATTCAGGATCATTAAATATGAAAATAATTCAATTGCTTCTACATGTTGCAAAAATGAAGGATACTGCGCCAGAGAGACTCACCCTGCGTTTAAATCTAGTCCAACAGAGGATTCCTGGAGATGCGATTCTTGCCTACTTCCCAAAGACGGCAAACTTCCCAGCATCATCCAGAAAAACCCAGGGACCCTCTATCTTTTCCAGCCTGATGCACACACACATAAATACACACACGCACGGCCTGGTGCTCCTGTTACACACACTGATGTGTGGATTATGTGTTCCTGCGTCTGCTCTTTGGATCTCTTTGGCTCAGTATCTGACTGGACTTCAGTGGCGGTTGCCTGGCAATAGCTGTAGCCAATCAGGGAGCTGCATTCACTCCATTCAGCCTGTACCATAGAGCTACATCTACCAGAGAGACTGAGTGGACTAGTGGACTGCTAAAAGGCTCCCAAAAGCTTCTGCCCTCATCAATTATTAAGGTTGTTAAATTGTATTTACACTGAACAGACAGCTGTGTGTGTGTGTGTGTGTGTGTGCCCTTCAGCTGTAGTGAAATCATCTTTATCACATTAGCGAGGGATCTGTCTTTGTGAATCAGTCTGTTTGGCTACTCAAAGACTCCAGTCCAGTGTACACTGATACAGCTCTATGATTTGCTATCCTTGTACAGACCAATCACAGTTTGATTACATTACAATAATCACAGTTACATTACAATAAAGAACATCTCAGATTAGCACAGACTAGTAAAAGACTTAAAAAAACAACATAAAAACAGGATTAAAAACAAAATAAAAACAAGAGGAAAAACGAGGTTCAAGGGGTCAAATCTTTTGTTATGTTATTACAATCATATCCCGTCTAACAGAGAGCATTCTCAGAACATTGACTAATGTTCTCTCAAAGTTCTCAAAAAAGTTCTCAAAAAAGTTCTCAAAAACGTTCCGGCAATAATGTTAGGAGGATGTTTTTTCAATGTTATATGTTATGTTGTTTTATGAAAGTTCCTGGAACATTAAAAATAACAGTTTTTATTGTTTTTGTTACTTAATGGAAACGTTAGGGAAGCGTTTTTAAAACCTAAAATGGTTCGCTGATATAATGTTTAAAAACAGCCATAATTTAGTTCTTCAAGACCTATTTCTGACCTTCACACCTCCGCTGGGCTTTCTGTGTAACAACACTCTTTGCATGTTAAATAAGAATAGCAGTGTGATGCAATTATCCCTCATCTGTGGGTTCTGCTATCTGCTTTTATTCCTCATGTATCTTCTTCTTTTGTACAGCCCTTCTCTTCCCATTCACTGATGTTCCCTGGATCTAAACTATAGTGAATATATTGTGTATATACATGTAGATCTGTGAGTGGTTGTTTTGCATTTACTATTTTTAATTCACTGTGACTTTCTCAGAAAATGTCAGAAGAAAATTTTGGGTTTACAAAGTCACTCAAAGTCTGTGACTCAAAGTTGGGGTCACATCAAGATGGACCGCTGCTTTTCCAGCTTAAACTGGCTAAGAACCGCCCACCTAGACAGCAAGAGCCATTTGACTGACATTTAATGTGATCAATCACAGTTTGTATTTCATTTGTGCTGTTTAGGGGTGGGGTGATTAGAGATAAATTATAGCATAATAACAGAATGCCATAAAAAGAATTACTAACTGCCTCCACAGCCAATGATTGTACAGATTCACTCTTGATAGATGGAGAAAATCTTTTCCAGTTTGTTAGTTAGTAAACTTTGTCAGTCTGTGGGCGAGGCATCTGAGAATATAAGGGTTATAATTCATTGTTTGCCCCTTGCATGACTCAACCTTTAACCATAACAGCCACTAGACCACTGCAATCACAGCACTATAACAATACTTACTAATAAGATGTTGATAAGTGTTGAGTCTTTCCTCTCAATGCTTTAAGGAATCACTCATGTCTGCAGGACAAACTGTGCAGGAAGTTACAGGAACACTGTTAATAAATCTCTGAAATGATATTTTTTCGTTTGGGGTCGATTTCTAAAAGCCTTTAATGAGATTTAATGTTTGACTAGCTACAGGCAGACTGTGTTGGTCATGAGGCTGCTGAGTTTTTTTGGTAATGTTTAAATGAACTAATCTAAAATGGGCAAATAAACTCTGTCACCCTTTCTCTCATTCAAACAGACAGACACACAGTACTCATACACAAACAAAAACATTCTCTCATGAGCACTCGTCTGAATGAGAGAGAGAGAGAGAGAGAGAGAGAGAGGGAGCGATCGTCACCCACATTGTTCAATTGATGCTGCAGAAACTGATACATAATTCATGTTGTCTGTTTGCTTTAGTGCTTCTAGTACAATCACACACCAGCGCTTTTGAAATGCAGTCTAATGCACGTCACATGAACACATTATCAGCCTGTGCGTGTGTGTGTGTGTGTGTGTGTGTGCGTGACATATGAAACAAATATAAAGCACATATGGTCACTGACAAGCTGTGAGACACGGGTGATACTATTTACACAAGCTGTGTGTTAACAACAGAAGCCCGACACCCTCTGTGTCTATACACACACTGAGTCACTATCACTTACTGTTAAATATGACATATTTACAGCACAGAATCTCAACACAAAGCATGTGTCAGGGGGTCTCTGAACATACTGGAGGTCTCTGGAGTAACTCAAATGTTCCACAGAAAGACAGAAAGACATACAGCTACCAAAAAGATATTTTCCAGGAGATGTAGCAGAAGCACATACAGTGATCACTAAATATTCATAGCAAGAAAACACACAGAAACACCACGTCACAGAGTCTTTGTGAAGCTTATCATCCGTAGGGCCCATCACACATGGCAAATGCACATTCACGCTCCTCATTTATTTACAGTTATTCATTTAGCAGATGCTGCTATAAAAGCGACTTACAAAGGGAGAGAGAGAGAGAGAGAGAGAGAAACAGCATTTTTAACATTTTAACAAACCTCGTCTACAAGCTACATTTACAAGCAGAAATAGTTCTGAGCCAGAGACGGCATGAACTGTTTTTGCCCCAAATACATTCAACACAGTTTGAGGGGAGAAATCTGAGAATTGCAGTGTGATTTCACTGAACAGCTCAGAGGAATTGAGTTGTTAGAAGATGGGGGGGCGCCCCCCTGTGGCCCTAATGCGTGTGCTTCACACAGACTGTCACTGCTTATATCAGACAAACCAGAACATGGCATACTGTCTTACTGCACTGCATGTATACTGTACACTGCATGTATACTGTACACTGCATATATACTGTACACTGCATGTATACTGTACACTGCATATATACTGTACACTGCATATATACTGTACACTGCATATATACTGGACACTGCATGTATACTGTACACTGCATGTATACTGTACACTGCATGTATACTGTACACTACTAACTGATGTGAACATAGCATGCAATGATACATATTTAAACAGTAACACTTTTTTATTGCTGCATGTTTAATTGAGGGGGTTAAAAGCGTCTTGTCTTTAATTACAACTATTTTAATCTAATTTTCTAATAAAATCATATTAGCTTTATGTGTCCTAATAAAGTAATTGTTAAGATTTTCCTCGAAACGGAAGGTGACACAGTTTGCTCTGTTGCATACAGCAAATTCTGCCATTTGTAGCATTCCACACACACATCAAAATGACTGCAGAACAGTTCCAGTAGTACAATTATATGACACACTAGACATGCCTAAATTTAAAGTGCTGTTCTCGCATCTCAAAGTGATGTTAGCCAACTTGCTAACTTCTGACACACCTCGCCACTGAATTAGCCCCCTTCCCATCTCTTTAACCACACCCCTCTTTCTCAGGTGTTTGGGAACGTTTTAGGGGTTAAACCAGCTTTAATAAAAACATAAGTGCATTCAGCAACACAACGCACCTCCCACAGACTCTTGAACTCTCTCTGTTCGATGCGCAGAAGTTCGCTGTTTTCGCGGCTGACGATTGTAGCGTGCCGGGGGGTGTTGTCCAGGATCGACTCCCCAAACGCTGTCCCTACTCCCAAAGTACAGATCGTCACAGCATCCTGCAGAATCAGCAGAGCCACATCTCAGACAGGGGAAGATATTAGGCAGACAGTCATTTCAGAAATGTGCATTTATGCCTTCACTAGACGCTTGATTTATTACATGATTTACAGGGCATTTAAGCTATACATTTTAGAAGTATGTCCATTCACTAAAAATCAATGCCATGCTCCACCAGTTAAGCAGGAAAGAGGCAACTCGTCTTTGTGAGCTAATTATAGAATCTTAATGATTCCTCTAATTTATGTAAATTTATGCACATTGTACAAAACATGTGCTTCCTGAAATTTTAAAAGATCATTTCACAAGACAGATCTGCTGTGTCTTAGTCCTTGTGTGTGTGTCTTAGATCACAGTTCTGACACACACACATGCACACACACATTTATACAGAAATCATATCTGCACACATCTGTTTTAATGATGCTTATTTCATTCAGCCAGTGTGAGAATCACAGATCATTGTGAAACTGCAGCAGCATCCGTTAATATTGCATCAATCAAATAGGAATTTTCTCATGCGCATATGCAGACAAACTGGCAGACGCATGAACGTGTCATCTGCATGCAGTCTTCATAGCTGCAGGACAAGTAAGATCAGAGGTGTGGATGTGTAAAATACCATGATGTCTTCAGTCGAGCAGAATGCACGATTCTGTCATCAAGCAAGTGCCAGACACCCTCATTTATACACCAGTGCCATAAAGGAAATACACCGTTTTCCTGCTAAATATCTGGTTTCCAGAACATTCTGATAATGTTAGCTTTTAACATTTGGTTTTGGTTAGCAAGAAAAGTTATTTTTTACAGAAATGAACATTCCCTTAATGTTATTTAATGGTTACAAAATACTAACCCTAAAAAAGTTCATAGATTTTTATTATTAGATTAATGAAAATGAACAAAACAGGAACCTAAAACTAACTTCTACAGTATACAGCTTCTATAAGATCCACTAGGCAGAATATGGAAGCATCTGGAATCTTTGAGAATGTCTCTATAGTCACTCTAGTCACTATATTCCCAGTGAATTCACTGAAGGACGTTTCTATACTCATCAGCCCTGCCTGTCACTTCCTCTTATTTCAGACTGTTAAAACCGTCCACCCACACACATCAGGGCTCTTTGTATCAGTGTCTGCATGTTGATGGATGCAAATAATGTGTGCACAACTAAACTCCTACTGATCTCTGACAGATCCAGGCAGATTGAGGCTGTACACGAGCTGATGGATCTGCTCACCTGATGATTGGCTGTCTCAGACACTTTCACATCCAAAGAACCAGACAGAACAGCATACCAGCTTGTCCCGATATCACCCTGCCGATATACTGTGAGCAAACAAACATTGATTAGCTACTTACAACCGACATCTTCATTTTATGTCAGGTCAATTTCATATTATTTTATTAGTAAAACATGGGATTGTTAATATATATCTCAATTAGGTGACATATTCTACCATTGATTCGTAAGTACTAAACAAAGGTAAACAAAACATATAAGCAGCCATAGAACCCTTTACAGTAAAAAACGGTTCTTAATATATATGTGGTGTTAGCTAAACCTGAAGTTCTGAAATAAAAACACTGACAGATGATAGATTGTTAAGAGAATGTAGATTCATTGATCCGCATCTTTCCTTTCAGCACAAACATGTTCTCAACTCAAATTTAAACAAGCACAGAGAGCAAGAGCGCAATACAAATGCAATTCCGCATGCGGTTCTTACAGGTGATGCCTTTCTCCAGGTATTCATAGAAGCCACACATGCAGATCTGATGCAGGAGGTTGGGGTGGAACTTCTCGAAAGCCTTCACACCCTTCAGCCGGGCCAGAATGATGTCCACGTCCTCCCCCGAGCGTTCTGCTGGCCTACAACACACACACACATGTTATGGTCTGGCCAGACTGCTGTGACCATGCATGTGACCATGACGTTCATGTAACTGAGGAAACAATGGGAAAACAAAGTCAGTTAGAAGGCACCAATAAGGACATTGTGCTCTCTGCACAGAAAGGAATGTGTCAGTCTGCAGTGCTCAGGGTACAGAACTGCTATTTTGTTCAACAAACATCATCAAATGTATGTTCTTAAAAGCGCTTAAATGGGTTTTATATGTGATGTGTGGACAATCTGTATAAACTGTGGTCCGGACTAAACATATTATTATTTTTGGGAATTAAACAGTATCTTAAATTAGGCAGCAATTAAGCATTTTGCTCTTCTGGTGTATGACAGATTAAGATTCTGTGAAAACCATAAAGATAAACAGATTTTGTTCCTTTTCTCACTGTGTAAATATAGTTATGCTTCTAAATTTCCAACTAATTAAACTGACATATGTGTGAAGGATATTGTGTGTGTGTGTTTACACACTTGTGTGGATGAACTGTTTAGCGTAATGAAGTCAGTGTGCTATGATTTTGACTCCTTTGGAACTTCCTGTTGCTATGGAGATAATATCTTTGGGCAATGAAAATGGCAAAAAGGTTTAATCGATATCTAATTTGTCTAAACCTTTTCCAGGTAGTGAGACAACTAATCTAAGAAACAGAATAAGATGGGCCAGAAGATGCTCTAGACATCTCAACATGCTTCAACAGAAGAAAGGAAATCAGAATTAATACAAAACAAAAGTTGTCAATGAATCAAACTGCAGGAGTTATTGCGTTAAATGTTGCTCCTTGATTTTATGTCAGAATTTTGTTTATGCACAGAATTAAAATATGAAATCCCCGCTTCCTCCGAATTTTTCCTCTAGCTGTGATCTTTGCTGTCAAGTGAAGCAGGTCAGCTGGGACACAGAGAGAAACTCTAGGGCTTGAACTCACAGACAGTCACTGTGTCACTGACAATCACATTGCATAATAATGGCAGGGTCTTGCATTTAAAAATTACACAATTTATTCTGTGCATAACAGCACATGACAGAGATACAGTTTTATGGATTTATCTCTTTGCCTGCAGGTTATGCTGATGTCATACCGGTCAGTCTGTGCTCTATTGCATGCAAGAATTTAATGTGCTGAGATTCACTGAAGTGGAAACAAACCAACATATATCCAGCGGGAACAGAACAGACACTGTATTACAGTAACCACTAGTTCCAATCCTTGTGTGTCTCTCTCTATCTCCCTCACTGCCATTAACATTTCCACAGCATCAGCTCATTGAAGTTTCCTCCAAGAGACTCGTCTCTGTGGTTTCATAGCAAACTGCAGCCTCTAGTCTAGTCTAGTCTCTACTCTTAAAGAGTCCATTAAAAACATCAGCCTCTGAAAAACCCATCAAACCCAGTAAGGTGATCTCACGTTTTCCCTCCCATCGCCATGGTAACCTGCAGGGAGGATGTGTCTGGGCTAGGAGGGGCTGTGATTCAAAGTAACAGATATATTCTCAGTACAGATTAATAGCTTTACTTGTGTGGAGAACTAATGCGTGATCAATTAAAAGTAGTTTATGTTCAGAACAACAGAACTTTGTAAGAATCCTAACAGCAGCTTGTTATAAGTACCCTGACAGGTTAACTCATCCGGTTTTAATCATCTGCGGCACACCGGGCTTACAAACACATACACACACATTCAAACACACGCGCACACACACACACACACACACACATTCAAACACATACACACACATTCAAACAAACAACTCAAAAGGGTGATTCAATACTGCGACAGGAAAATAGTTCATTTCTATTTTCACACTAAAATATTCTTGCACCCGGACAGGATGCGCACATGACCGGCACACACGCTGTGAAAAATCATGTCATTCGTTGAAACAAGAGACAACCTCAACATCGTCATTATTTTCATATTTAAAGAAAAACACGTCTGTATTCAATGTCTATTCAATTGTTTACATGATATGTGCATTTGTAATTGATTATTTAGACGCAGGTGAACATCTACGATGCGGGACAGACAATCTCGCATTCGGTCACCTTGTTGCAGACCTTCCGGTCATTGAAACGGGCGTAGAATCGCTTTTATTTGGTTCATCTCACCTTTTATCCAGGCAGATGATCCACTCCGAGGAGGCCACGGAATGGGCTGAGACGTGCACCGCTACCATCTTCGGCTCGACCGGTGTGAATCGTGCGTCTCGGAGCGCAGATTTCCTCGGATCGATCGCATCAGCAGCAGGGATCGTCCCCCTCCCCGCCTCTGTCGTCAACTGGATCTCCGCGGCGTGGACTCGTCGTCAGCACGCCGCGCACAACCACCATTTACAACCGCGGCTGTCCCTTCGAAACGCATGACGTTATCATTTCTCGCACCGTGTAAAAGCTCCAAAAGCTTTTTAATGGTTTATTAAAACGTCGCAGTTAAAAAGCAACGCCTAGGTAGCGACGCCTACGTTTCTATTGTTAGGAATAAATGTGTTGCACACTGACCGATGCTACAGCTATATCGCTGCAGAGTTCTGACAGCGGTGGTGCTGATGCTGCATCGTCGCCATGGTGACAGGCACACAGGTCAGGGCAGATGCTGCATCAACACAGCTGGTGGGAGGTAAAAGAACGACGGGTCGCTCTCAGAAGACTTGATCTCCTCTCTGGGGTGACACTGTGAGGTAAAGACAGTTGCCTACATTGTAGAAAGTGAAAATGTTGCGTTGTTAGCTATTTCCTGCCTGATGGTATAATGTATAGTCAGGTAGATATATACAAAATAAATAGATGACCATATGAGGCACTTTTAATTAAAGCAGTGTGGGCGTTTTTTTGGTAGTGTCAAGAGTTTTACTGTTTTTTCTTGATTTGTTAAAAAATAATTACAATGTGGTAAAATAAAAAAGTCATGGACAATTAAAGAATTAAAACTATTTTCTGCAAATACCAGACAATTGTGTCACTATTTTCTCAAATACCAGAAAGGAGAGTAAAATACACACAAGCTAAATCTTTAAATCATCACTGACAGTGCAGAAACATGTACAAATATCATCTCCTCAAATTCGTGCACTGCATCATAATATTAATGCACAAAATATATTACATTCTTAAAGTACTATTAATCACTATTAAGTGATCCTGTACAAGTGTAGAAATGTCAAAGAAACAACCCACAGTGCTGTGATAGAGAAACAGTGTCTGAAAACTGCTTCTCTCACAGAGCTCAGAGAATTGACACATTATTCTGTTGACAGCAGAGGTGACAACATTTTCAAGCACTAATTAAACACAAAATAGACAATATACCAGAATACAAAAATAGACAATATACAGAACTCTACACAGAACTCAGGTTAACTAAATCCCTGAATATCTTTGTGTTAATGGAAACAACTAATATATACACATACAATAGGACAGTCAAAGCAAATGAGAATCTGATATCCTCCTTTTGCCAAAACCAAAACGACTCTTTTTAACAGTTTGTGCTACAATCATTTTTTGGCAATATTCATAACGACAGTAGATTTTTCTTTATACAACATTCCTTAAAGTCACGCCCACATTTTCCTGCTATTAAAACAATGTTCTGCTTCAATATATCATAAAAGTAGCTGGTTTTGCTCTCAAGGGGCTTCAGGGCAGCTCCCATAGTGCTGTTGGGCAGGCAAGTGGCTGTTTATGTTGGTATTTTTTTGTAGACAAAGTTAAAGGATGGAGGGTTTGGCCGACTGTGTAATTCTGCCTTAATCCACTGAGGTTGTGTGTCTGCGGCCAGCTGCTGGCTGCTGTTGTCCGTGAGGAGGAAAAGCCCGTAGTTTTCTGGATCGGACACATGGAATTTGAGGGCACAAAGGCGACACACCTCCTCTGTGGTGGCGTAGGGCCGAACCTGCAGCGTTTTAGCCGTGCAGCCGCTGTCCGTCTTCTGTAACGCCACCCGCAAGTAATTCTAAACACAAACACACATACTGACGTTAAGAGAAACTTCTGTCACAGTGTTTAAAGCACTCATTCATAAAATAAATCTCATTCATGCAGAAATTCAAGTGTGTATATGTACATAATACAGTCAGAAATCACCATAATACAGTCAGATTTTGTGGTTGTATGACCTTATATATACATTTTAATACATTCTACTCATCTGTTATTCTAATGACTGTACAATACTGAACTTATAATGTACATTATCACTCCTACTGAAGATATATAACTTATATATCCTGTCAAGCTTCCTACCAGAGTTCTGTTGTGGACTAGCAGAAACTTCTAAACTTCAGAGACTAAACTCCTTCACAATGAGCACAAACAGAAGACTTAACCTTTTGAAAGTCAGGAGGATACCTGGAAGTCATCCACAGACGGCAGGTTTCTCTCTATGGTGCGTCGTTGATGCCACTGGTGGAGCGTGTCACGTGTTGTTAAATTGAGGAGTCGGGCGGCCTGCTCCTCCTGGAAGTTCTTAATCAGTGACATTGCTCCATACGCACTAGTGAGGTAATAACCACCTACATGCAAATTAAATATATAGCTGTTGTTAAACAGCACAGCCCTGGACATACATACACAGGCGCACACTGTAACTGTACAAAGGAATCCCAGAATGCATTGTGCAAATGCTACACAATACTTCTTTTCCAGGAATGACTGTAGTGAACTCAATGGGAACAGGACACACACACCCAGGAGGAAATTACTCTGTGGGAAACAGAACTTAGGAAGTTTGTCAAATATGATAAAGTTTATCGCTCGTGAAAACTCCCCCTGTTGTTTTGCTTTGTTTCATAAGACACTAAAACTCTGTTTGTTAATCATTCATTTCATAAACATTACAGAGGATTTTGATTCTAAGTCAAAACAAACCAGGAAATAAAACAGAAGACTTTGACATGTTGCAGAGGAGGAGCTAATATTATGTTATATAACATTTTGGTTAAGAAGCTTTCATCTTTCTGAAATATTTTGTAACAATATTTCATCAATTTAACATAATTATTTTAGTATATTGTTTGTATATTTAAATACAGTATATTTGTTGACAGTAAGACAAAGGGCTGTTAATGGCAGAAAAACTAATCACATAACTGTGTGTGTTTGAACACATTCATATGGAAACATGTGAACACACCTTCTCCATGTAGCAACGGTGGATCTATCAGCTCCATCATGTACAAGATCTCTGTGTCCAGCTGAGGCATGTCACACTGGACCAACACGTATGTCAACATGGGCAGGAAATCATCTGCTCCAAACAGCCGCACTGATGCAGACAGAAGAAACTTTACCAAAACCATTTCCACAAGAATCCTCCGCTTGATGCAAATCCTCTCACACACCCAAAAAACACTTACATAAACCCTCGAGACACAATTCCACCTCTACACACCTGTGTGGTCTTGCATCATACTGTAGATGAGTTTGCACACTTTCAACAGCACCATGATCTTCCTCTCGGGCGAGTACATGCTGCGCATGGCAGAGAGTTTTCGGCGGATCCGCTGGATGGCGTGTGCGTCTGGCGGCCTGGCCGCGTTTGCCCCCAGTTCTCTGGGCTGTTTGGTCTTGGCCAGGGCCAAATTCTCCTGGAGCCTCCCCCACACCCCACTGGCCAGCTGGAAGTCATGCAGGGCCGACTGCACTGTATCATACAGAGGTTTCAGCACACACTTATGCATGGCCTTCTCCAACACAGAGTCTAAGACAGAGAGACATGAAGTTTTAGTGGCAGCTTCATAAATGACAAAACTACATTTTATCCATTATACTCAGAAAATGTCCTCCGCACACACCTCATTCAATATCATATTTAAATATGTCAAGATACAATCTAACAAGTCTGCTGTGAGTGACAATCAATCATGTGTAATGTCACTGATGTCACAACACATTGTATCTTAATGTGTCATATCTGAATACATGCAAATGAGAGTTACGATGGTAATATATACACTTGGTGTTTGGTAGTTTATGGAGCTCAATAGACCCTGTTCACTTACATAGACCAGCTTGAAAATGATGCAAGATATTTCATTTGACATAAAACACACACAAGGTATAGAGTGCTCATTGATTTGACAGAACCTCTGACACGAGGGCTTCAGATCTGACATTTAACCACACCTACAAAAACACACACATGTACTTCCTGTGTTACATCATAGTTGTGATAAAAGCTTATGACCTTTATGATCATTGATACAATTGACACAGACACTGAGGTCATGAAAGATATATTTACACTACAAACACTCTTCAAAACATTTTAGCTATAACAATTGTGTCATTGTAATGTTGCCGTACACTCTCAATGTATCATTCTTCTGATAAACGTGTGTTTAAAATGGTGGCTTTGGTCCTCCATTAGGTGGTGTTAGAAATGAAGGACCTGTGCTATCGTGTGTAACCATGATATCATAACATCGCTAGAAATCTATTAATATTAAACAACACAAACCCAACAAAAACTGGTATTTATAAATCATTTAATTATGAACAAGATAAACGCACGATTATCTTTATGTGAAACTTTTTGAAAGTTACACAGACATAAGTACTGCACACATGGACAACTGACGGTCAGTATTTAACTGACCGCTTTTTTGACAGTATTTTTATACTACAGCTCTTGTGTGGTTTAGGTTTAATATTCAAGCACTATTCAGCAGGATTAAAGTTATATGTGCATTCACATATTAAAATTCCTGCCTTCAAGCTGCGTTTACTGGCCCTTGATATTTTTGATAACTTAATGATAACTTAATATTTTAGACTTAAGATATCAGTTAGACAGTATTACAATATATTTAATGTTAACAGTACCAGATTCCATCTCATTTCCAAAGATCTCTCTTGCGTGAGTGTAATATGTTCCTCTTTTAATTACTCATTATTTCCACAGCATGTCGGATCTGAACCTGTTCACAAACCAGCAGAGTATCTATGACCTCTTCACTGACCTCCAGAATTCTGTGAACTTCTAAAAAGGGAAGTTTTTCATTCTATCAGCTGAACTTGACAGATGCGTCTGAATGTCTGCGTGGGGACATATTTTAAACAGGTGGCTGCATGTTTTTATCACCAGTAACGCAGACACATAATTGAAGATATTGAGTATCATAAAACAGTCCAAATTCAGAACTACAGCTATAATTTAACTTGTAAAAGACATATAACGTCTATTTTGCTAGTTTGCATATTGCCAATGTCAGGCTCTTTGGAAACTAATAAAGATGGAATAACCTCATGTCAAACACCGCACCTGTTTCTTTATTATATATAGTGTATACATGTTTGTGTATATGTGTGTGTTTATTAAATGTATTATATATATTGAAATGACATTACTGAATCAAGAAAGATAATTGGAGATTCAGAGGTAAGCTAAGAATACATACATTATTCATACATTACTCTCGTCCCCATCATTTTGAAATGCTCTGACTAACAGTTTCCAGAGAGTAGAGAAATCATATAGTGCATAACCGACCAAAACCAGCTCAGCTCTGCACACTCTCATTTACTGTTAATCATTTACAGCCAGTAACTGTAAAGAAGCGTTCAATACAGAGTCGTTGTGGTGTTGTGTGGCTGACGCAAGTTCACCATCCACACTGTTCTATCCTGTTCCTGTCACTTTATCTTATAATTACAATTGTCTAAAAAATGAAACAACACTAACTACAGCCAAAAAAAAAACTACAGCATCATACAAAAGTTCTGAAGTTTTGAAAACATTTACATTCAACTTTACATTAAAAACACTGAATTCCAGAAATGTATAAATACTGGAACTGAAATGCACTTACCGATCTGCTCCTCAGGTATGTAAGACTCTATGGGTGGGTTCATCTCGGAGCTCTGTCTGAGGTAAGCCTTCATCTGGGTCATGAACTGACGGAGGGTCTGCAGAAGATCCTCGCTGGACGAGTGGCTGATTTTGTTCTCCTGCACAAAACTCACATAGTCCTGCACCAGGCACCCAAAATAGGAGCCTTTGTCCTGGGATAGCTCGATGATCCGTAACAAGATGCGTCTCTCAGGTGTTGCCAGGACACTGAGGACACCTCGCATCTTACGAAAGCGTCCCCTTAGTGCCCGTGGAAAGAAAATGAGTGATCGTGGACGAGCCCCTGCTAATTCGACCGCCATCAGTCTTTTTGACTTGCGAGAAGCACGAAGCCGGACATGTAGGTCTCTCTCAAGTCCCACACCATAGTCTTCCTCTTCTTCTTCATCCTCATCACTGCTGTCATCCGTGGAGAGGACTGGGCCTGTGTTCTGGGACAGACTCAATGGCAGAGGGTGTGAAGGTAAATCCAGCGAGTCATATGATGAAGTGCACAAACTTTGGCCACTGGAGCTTCTTCCTTTCTCCTCTGGTCCGGTCCACTGCTGCAGGATGTTGCTGCTGGTCTGGTTTGAAGGAGCTGTGTGGGGCAGATTGGCTCGAGTCAGGGCCCTAGAGATTGTTTCATCATCCAAAGCAATGCTGCAACGGTAACTGTCAATGTCTGGCGCTTGGGCAGGCCGTGGTGGAGGCTGAGGGGCAGGTTTCTTTAAAGAGGATTGTTTGAATTCCTTGGAAGATGCGCTAGACTTGGATCTCTGACTGTTAAATTCAGCACTTAAAGGCATAGTCCCTGGACTCAGAGGTGCAGTTGGTCTACAAACCAAAATACGAGGTGGTGGAGGCCTGGGTGGGGGGGGTGGACGAGATTTTCCGTTGGCTGCTGTTGGGTCTTTTACGATCACTGCTGTAGAGTTTCCAGCGGGTTGTTGCTGTGTCTGGAGGAAGACAGGGTTGAGGAAAGACAAAGGGCTGCTGAAGAAACTTCTCCCACCTTCTGAGGGATTTGAGCAGAAGTCAATGTGATCCTCTAACTGTGATATCTCAGAACAGTTGTCAAATAGATAAACTGGTGGTCTCTCCTGAACCAAAGAACTGTCTGGGAGCCAAAGTGTCTCGTGTTCACTGTGGAGAGAAGACTTCCAGAATGCTGAAGGAGAAAGACAGAATGTGGTTAACGATTAACAACAAACGTACACAATCATTGCACAAACACAAGTTTAAAACACGCAAACACACCCACTTTAGCGTCATACCACAGGAACGTTGTTAGTGCACTTGTGAAGTTTTCTGTGTGTGGCTATATCTGATTACAGCCAGGCTACAGCTTCTGCTCATTTCTATCGTCCTAAAGGTCCGCTGAAGTTCTCTGAAACATTTAGCAAGCTCAGTCCTGAGTTTCAGAAGACTGATTCACAAATGCCATACAAACACACCCAGCAGAACGTCAGCCAAAACCTCACTGAGTCACTTTTATCCAAACACACAGTGGCATAGGGAGGAGGACTTCACAGAGCACACAGAACTCCTCCTCTCTCTCCTCCCATGTTTCCTCTGCGTCTCCTCACACATTCCACTCTGTCTCTGGCTCTCTTGTTTGTGGAGTCAGTTCCTATTTAGACTTAATCATTTTTTGATAGTCAGTGTCTTTCATATGAGACTTCCACTCAACTCAGATTACTAAATCAAAACTGTTCAGGCAAACATTGGTGTGCTTCTCAAACTCTCAACAGCCAATGTAATGCAGACAACTGAGAAGAGTGTGCACAGAAAAACACAAGCAAGAAATGAGGCTGAAGCAAGTGTGGGTCCTACTAAAACAGTCTGGAACAACCACTTCACAGAAACGGAGGAAGACAGGAAGTCGTGCGCCAGTATCTTTTTTAAGTGAATATGACTGTGTCTGCTGAATCTCACACAACCAAACCCCACAGCACACACACACACACACACTCTTTCCCTGAGTAACCTCTATGCTCCAGTTGGCTCACACACTATCTGGAATGTCAGCTGGCTAATAATAACATGGAACAGGATAGCAGGACACCATGACCACAGCTGTGATGGACTGAGAGATCAAATCAGCAGCCCAACTCACAGTTTCTTAAAACAGCACTATTAGATGTGCTGTCTTTCTCTACACACCTGAAATAATGTAAAAAACACAAGACTGCAGACTAACCACCTACATTTCACCATGTAAAACCACATCACAAATATCTATGAACATCATCAATTATATGTAGTGGAACTCAAAACCCTAAGACCACACGTGCATGTTTGTCAATACAAGTTAAATTCTTAGTCTGAAAAATTGACATTTTCTGCATTTCCTGACATTGTGCACAAAGGAGTTGACAGGACCAGTGACACAAGCTGTCTTATGTTTGCTTACACACTGTGGCCTCAGACATACAGCAGTGTGTATATAGTATTACAGTTATTAAAGGCTCTTCCTGCTAAGCCAAAAAAATCAATCTCTTCCTTCAGTCTTATTTTTCTCTTACGCAGTTAAACTGCTGCCCTCACTTTGTCTGGTTAACTCTTGAAATTCAGGACTACAGTACTGCTAACATTGTAGGACTTTTAATAATAAATAGCATGATAAAATGTTATAATGTATTAATAACAAAACAATATTCATAAATATGTTTGTAAATCGCTTTTCCTCATGAATGAAAGCATCTGCTAGGTGTTCAATCTAAAGGCATATTTATAAACACAAATAAATCTGGATAAATATCCCTTTTCATAAATAATACAGCACATAAGTATACTGTAGCTGTAATAATAATAATAATAATGTTGATTTTAGTAAAGTGGGTCAGGCTGCTGTAGGTAGGCCAGTACCTGCCCCTTGCTGCGCCACCTCATCTAGATCAGACAGTGCTTCAGCTGAGAGAATGACTTCTGGAAGCTTCAGTGTGGACGGCAGAATGTCCCTAACATAAAACAAACACAGTCAACACGTGACAACAGAGTTCTGTTAGTGCACAAGAATTCAGTCCTGCTGGCTGGAATATTAATACTGATCAGAGAAAAGTGAGTTTTGGTTTTTAAATGCGTCAAGATTTCAAACTCAAATGTTCATAAATAAAGACTCATCTTTATCCTCTTCTATAATCGAATCACTCTTCAGAACTGCAGTCATAATAAGCAAAACAAGAAAGCAATACAATCCCTTCCAAATGTATTCAGTCTGATTGTACCCAGTAGATTGATTTTGTTTGCTATGCAGATGATAACCATAAACGAATAGATTTGTTATTTTATAATGAAAATATTGTGAAGAAATTGTAAATAACATTCAAAAAGTGTGTAGCGCTAGTTGCTAGAATGTACGTCAACATTTCGCTATGTGGCCTTTATGGAGCTTAATGGTTCAGTGTTAAAACGCTGCTAGGCGGTTGTTACATTGTCACTGCTTCTCTAAAGTCTTTATCATATTCTGCACTTTAGGAATATGACTCATGTCCCTCCTTCAGTTTTTGTAGTAAATGGATATTTTTCCTCAATTTTATTGTCTACTGACAAACAACTACTGACAAAAATCGTAATGAACACCTTTTTAACAATCCACACACACTGAGTCATCACTCATCAACAGCAGTGCAAACATGAGGTATGTGTCAATGTTTAACATTTATGTGACTGTTTAAACTGTTACCTGCTAATACAATAAAAAGCCAGAAGGTGAAAGAGGTCGGTAAAACTGATTCCCGATTCCTCCAGAGAAAACGCTAGAAATGAAGAACAATTTGTAACACAGCTCATAAACAGATCATCTTGAATGTATGTATGTATTTCTACTATTCTCTACAGTTCTGGGTTTTCTAGCTCTGATACTGGCAGCTAAACAGCTCATAAGCCTCTAGCTAAAACCCTTCGGGGCACTTCCTGTTCTATAGCACAAACAATTACATCACCAACCAAGAACACCAGGGTGTGTCTGATATTCCACATGGAAAAATTCTTGGAATTGCACTGCTCGTGCACTCCTGAAATGATGTCATCACCTGTGTGATGTTCAACTACACATACAGTGCCTTGTTATCCTCAAACAGTTTAATACTGTAACTGGTTAATTAACTCCCTAAATTAATCTCCACATGCATGAAAAACTAACAGAGCATCTAGTGTGAACAAACCATAGAAACACACACAGTATCTTTAACAAGCCAAATGTCTGGGCTGTCAAATACATGTCGTGACACAGCAGTAGACACGGCTACGCAAACGTGTCAGTAACTATCATGGGTTAGCATGTTAACAGGGGCAACTGTACTGTGCCAACGTACTGTACTGGTTCTCCTTCACAGGGATGTGAATGACTGAGTGTGAGGGATCATCTACATGGAATGACAAGAACTTTTTCTGCAGGACAGGTGACCTCCACACCAGAAACACCTGCAAAGAATGGAGAAGTTTACTGTAGGTTTTGCTCATCATCGTTTACAATATTGTTTTATACTCTTAGACTCTGAGATATACAAAGACCCTAAAACACTGCATTGCACAGATACCAAAATATCAAACCACACAGCAGAGCAACTCCAGGTGTAGTTATCACATTATCATATGGAAATGTCCCACATCATCATCTTGTTTTTGATTCATTATTTAAAACAATGATGTTCATACATGTTCAGCTGCAGTTTGTACCTTTTGCCTCTGTAACATTATCTGTGTTTGAAACATAAAACTGCAAATTATTCTGTGAGTTATTTTCATTACGTTGATCACTGGTTTATATTCTAATCAACTGCTGTTTAAACAAGATACAAACGCTCCAGTGTTGTTCATTTTTAACCACAAACAGTTATAGAGTGCAACTTTGGGTGTTAACTTTTAAAAACAACTGCACTGTACTTCACTGATCAATTCTGTGTTACTGTTATATAATAATCTGGTTACCCACAGTTCTTTGAGATAACATGTTTTAATCTGTCTGCTGTCTGTGTGTAATCTCTTGTGTTGATGTTCCTCTTTTACCCCTGCTGGTTGCTGCAGTAGGATGTCTGTGGCCTCTTGCTGGCTGATGGAGAGCAGAAGCCAGACGGGGTGTGTGTGTATTAGCTTGTCCAACACACTTACATTAGTGCGCACACCATCCACACCTGCTGCGGGATACTGCAGAGACATACCGTTCATCTCTCCCTCTATCCTACATGAGATAAACAGAGGATGTGTGTAGACACGCTGTTTCACATTTCTGTCTTTCATGTTCTTTGAAGGAAGAAGACACATTGACACTGCTTCAATTCACAAATTCACTAATCAATGGCGCCCTCTGCCGGTCACACCGACTCACCAACTCTGTTTAGCGAAGTGAAAGTGTCATATTTGTCAATGTATGGTAACCTGTACTTGAAATATGACCCCTGCATTTAACTCATCCAGTGAGAAGTAAACACACACAACCGGAGCAGCGCTTGCTTAAGGGTAACTCAGTCATTTCCTGACAGCTGTGGGAATCGAACCTGCCACCATTTGGTTCATAAGATCTCTAACCATTAGGCCACGACTGCCCCTCGTTAGCTAAATTTATATTAAAATAAATTTATGCATTTGACAGACGCTCTTATTCAAAACAACTTACAGCGCATTCAAGTCACACATTTTTATCAGTATGTGTTGTCCCTGAAGATCGAACCCACAACCTTTGCACTACTAATGCACTGCTCTACCAGTTGAACTACAGGAATATTGTTTTGATGGACTCAATAAATTACACGTGAGTATTCGATACCAGTATTATTGCAGCTTGTACCACAACCTGCCATTCACAATTTCAAACGCATATACTACATGTGGCCCGTTATGTTGTATGCTGCGATTGCATGTTATGACCCCACAGCAGATCTGTAGCCATGTTTTATGTATTACACTTTATTACACTTAATTTAAATGTATTGCAATTGTGACACTGAAAAAAAGACAAGCCCAAGTTTTGTTTATGTTCTAATTACTCTGCACTGATTACAATGACTCGTTCTTAAGCATACTGTATATTTATGATTCCAGTGCATGCTCAACCACTGACTGGTGACAGAACAGAAGGTGATACTCACTCTATGAGCAAAGCCGGGTCTGGACCTCTGACTGGATCTTCATCTGTCTCCTGTGCTTGAATCATCTGCTGCTCCAGTATCTCCAGTGATGAGGCAAAAGCGTCCACTAACTGCACATGAAGATAATCAAGATCTCAGTTCAGGAGTAATGACTGAGAACATACTGCTGAATTATTGTTTGTGGCCCCTGATTCAAATCTGCATTGGTATGTGTTTTACTAATATGTAATGCATTAAACTGTAAGCCAGTCTGGTAAAGGAAAAGATACAAAACTGACGTGTCCCATCACAAGGTGAATGAGGCTTGTGTGCAACCGAAACAAACACAGCAGTGTCAAGCCCCTCTGATATCAAACCACAAACAAGATGTCAGGCAATCCTTCAAACCACTTACCAAGACAGGAAATGGGACTCACTATGGCAACACAACTCAGCCATACTGTACAATAATGTATGAATAAAATGTTGTTGTGTGGAAAATACTGAGGAGTTCAAATACTGTAAGTGGCTTGTAGTTACATGTAATTTTCATTTCATTACATTATGTAACATGAGGTCTTATGTAAAGAAACGCTAAGGTACTGTACTGCTATAATTCAGTATGATGGAAATATGATTTTGCTGCAATGTAAAGATAGTTGAGCAGAGTCTATAGACAAACAATTGCCTGGCAACTGGCGGTTGGTTAGTGGTTCTCTCAAACCAATGCAGCTGCAACCCATGTCAACCCCCTTGAGGCCATGTCAATGTTTTAAATCTCTATGGCAACTCCTGGGCTTAAAATGTTGACCTGCAATTAAAGACTATTTTGAAGTACACAGTACTTTGGAGTACACAGTAATAAAACAGAAACAAATAGACACAAGCTTCTGTTTTAACTCCAGTATCAATTGCTGATGTAAAAGTGACATTGTTCACTGAGTCATAAAATAAAATGGAAACTTCAGGTGAGAGAGAGAGAGAGAGAATGAAAATGTGAATGAGAAAATGTTCTGTAGAAGAATGGTTGTATTTATTCTGATCCAGCAACAGCCTTTGCAGAAGCACCTTAGCCAATGGGAGGAGAATTTTACACACAAATACAGCATCGACCGTAAAAGATAGATTCAAAACACTGAACTTGTTTTAACAGAAATCAATGGAAATTATTTCCAGTACACATTTCCATTTAATGTGCGGCCGACCATTCAAGAGTGAATTCAGCTGCAGCTGCTCAGCCGGTCACTTAACAAACAGCATTCTGACAAGAAAGTCCCTTGCAAGTGTGAAATGAAAAGCACATTTAACAATGAATTTACTTCTTTCAACCACTACATCATGAAATTATTTTATGCAAAAAAAGAATCAGACATGCCCTCTTGACTACCCGCCTTCACATATCATTGATGTTGCATCATTTTTCAGGGTTCAGATTCATCACTACTAGTTTTACTCTTGTTTAAGAAAGCACATGGACAGTCTTACCTGAAGGTAGCTGCTGCTGCGGTCCATACGTCTGCGCTGTAATGCTGAGGCCATTGTCCAACTGCTCCTTCAGGACCTTCAAGAACATCACTGAGAGATCAGCACTCATTGCAGCTCAGGTGTCATCATCAGTACATTGTGCAAACACACTGAACTTCACATATTCTTTGTGCTGTTTGTTTAAAGTTCTGCTTTACATGTGAGTGTGTGTGTGGGGGGGGATTCTGGATGAAAGATCTGTCTAACTTCAGGTTAGGTTTTGAAAGCCACGATCATTTGCTCAGATAATTACACACTGACAGCACAGCCTGCCTGACATTTTCTGAATCTATAAACAGACATTATTTAAAACACTGTATTACTTTATTTAAAATGCAGCACTGAGAGAAGACTACAATAAACTCGCACGCATAAAGCAAATAAACGCAAGCATGAGATCTTATGTAGATTGTAAAGCATTTCCTCACAGCTGTTTGGAATATAATTTGCAGAAGTTATTCATGGGGACACACTGCGTAAGAGGGGCGGTGGTCAGATGAGGGGCGAGGTCACAAACATAGACTGGGCCGTCCAGTACAAACATAGACAATGTCAAAGGAGTGTTGTTCTGTTCACACTGATGATTGTGTTTTTGGGGATATCGGTCTAGGAGCAGTCTGTGTGTGTGTGTGCGTGTGTGTGTGTGTGTGTCTATGTCTGTGTGTGTGTGTGTGTGTCTATGTCTGTGTGTGTGTGTCTATGTCTGTGTGCGTGTGTGTGTGTGTTTGTCTATGTCTGTGTGTTTGTGTGTGTGTGTGTGTCTATGTCTGTGTGTTAACAGAACAGCATAAAGCTTCTCTCACATAAATGCATCATATTCAACATCATTGAAAAGGATCAATATCTACAGTGGGTCCAATTGTGACTATCTGGGATTTATTTAAACCTGGAACAAAAGAAGTGTGAAATAAATTGTACATATATATGTATATATGTATATTTTCAAATATACTTTAAATTAAAATTGAAACTTTTAAAACTTTTAACTTTTTAATTGAAATTTAATAAAGATTTTTAATAAAGATTATTTTTTCTATAAAGATTAAGAGTTTTAAGGATAATTTGTAATGATCATTTTAGTATTCAATGAGACATGAACAAGATAAATAACAAGAATAACAAATAACAAGATGTCTTCTCAAGATAAACTCTAAGAAAAGTGTTTAGAGATTCTTAAAAAAGATGGACTTAAATGGCTGCTTCCTGCCAGGACAATCACATCATTCATGATATTTACATTTCTGATTTCAGACATTAACATTTTTAAAGCCTTTTGACTAGGAACCAGTTAGTTCTTATACACACTTAACTTCACACTACAATTTCAATGAAGCCTACAGTGCCCAAATACTTTGTAAGCGGGCAGTTCCTGTTATGCAAACCAGACCCTTAAAGCACACATACTTCACTAAAATATGAAATCTGAAGACTTACATCTGCACAGTGAGGTGAACGCTCTACAGCTCTCTCTCTCTCTCTCTCTCTTTGTTTCTACAGACAAACACACACACATATGTTTGTTGATGTCAGTACAGTATATGGAAACAATCTGTCGTCTGTTTATCTTGACAAAGATGAACCACATTATTGCCCCAGTGATCATTGCGTCCTCGCCTTTACAACAGTCTAGATGTAACTGCAAAACCTTGTATTCATGTCTTGGTATTTTTCAACTCTCTTTTTTATAAATCTTAACCTTTAATGTAATTTTATTCCAGTGTATTTTGACATTAAATGTGCAAAACAAACATGACTTTCTAATGAAGTCAAATTCTAATGAAGAAATTATCTTGGAAACAAAACAGCGATTAAAGCATGAGAATCATAAACTCGCAGGTTAAAGCTCCTCTAATAGATCTACGAATGTATAATTATTTAGGTAAATATATTACACACTTACGGGACTCTTGACTGCGGGTTCGTCCAATAAGCAGCGACCTATGAATCGCTTATGAGAGCAAGTCTTTCAGCGCGAGACTGATCTGCGGTCAGAAGGTTTGACAGACGCGCTTCATCACGTGACTATCACAGGCACGTCACTGGGGGCACAGACGTGCAATGTCATTAAATATAATAATCCATTATTAACATTTAACACATTATCCATCCATTAAAAAACCTCACGAGCTGATGATGTTTGTACATCCCGAAATGATGATAAAGGATAAACTGTCTCGGTGGTTATTCTGCCAGTAAAGTTCATAAAGAATGTTGTTACTATTAAATTACATTTTCAGCCCTGTCAACGTTAATCTTCATTCAAATTATAATTATCCTTATATGGTTTCTATTTTTCACCCTAAACTTAAAAAGTAACCTCTGTCCTTTAGCATTTAATTCTCAAAGGATATTTATTATTCAGGATTAGTTAAAAATAACAAATAAACACTGAAATTATACTGTTTAAACTATGTATACACAACTAGGCATACATATTCACAAGCACAAAACATTATGATTGTAAAACTGCACTGGTACACATCTGTGTTCCACATTCAAGAACAATCATCTTTGGCTTTATTTATTTACACTCACAAAACACAAGTGAAAGCCCTCACAAAAGATCCATTGAGAATTGATCACACTGTAGTTTGAGAATGAACTCAAATGTGACTTCTAAACCACCCAATATTAAATCATGGTTTTAATAACTGCCACTTTGATTCAATTAGGATTCAAATATTGTATTATTAGTGATAAATTAGTGATTTTGTCCTCAGTGTTTATTAAAACCCCTCACAGTGATTTATACACTTAAATAAATTAGACGGCTTATAGATTTGCTGTTTAAATTGGCATATAAACCACTGAAGTGAGTCTGAGTGATTTTCTTCTGGTAACTGTGGAGCTGCGCGCTGCATTGGACAGCAGATAGAGACGTGATGAGAGAGATATTACATGTATGAATGTGCGCTTCACAGAGACGTTTCTGAAGACAGCAGCCTTCCTATGGAAGCTGAACAGATCGACCAGTTGCAAAGTCCTATTAAACAAAAACAAAGAGAATCACTGTTAGAAGCTTAAAACGATCTGACAGTGCGGTGTGCTGTCAGTGCCCAAGCAGCTGCTCCTGAGTTTAATTCATTTCATTACAAATGGGACAAAAGATTCTTATATCCATCCATCACTGACATTTTAACATCTTGTGTCTTTGGGTTTACACATTTGGGAGACACTTATCTTTAAAGGGACTTACATTTAATGTAAATATTTTATCAGTCTGTGCATTCTCTGGGAATCGAACCCGAATCACCCTGATGTATTCACCAAGTTAACTTGAGCTAAAAGCGATTTGAAAATTTCATTGAAAATTTTGTCATGATTTAAAGCTGATATATCTGTCTGGGGTTTGTAGGGCCAGTAGGAGATTCCAGCTAAATGGTCTCCAAAGTGCATCACTTACACTCCTGAAGGTCTCTGACAGCTGACACTACTTGTGGACAAACAGTTCATTTGGAGAATAATTTCTGACTAGAATAATTACCATCTTTAATTCTCATTAAACACACCCGTGACACTGAAAACGCGGGTGTGTATCATCATTTAATGGATGGACACTGAAAACTGAAAAGACAATAAAAAAAAATATAAACACTTATAATAATAATATGCACACCAAAACAAGTTTAGAAGTGTGTCCATTTTGTAGCTTTATTAGGAAAGATATTCAACAATTTCAAGCATACTTTCTCTGCAGAACAATTTTGTTTTGTGTGTTATACTGTTTAAAGTTGTTTCAAAGGTTGTTTTATATTTCCAAAATCAAAAAGTTGATGGTAATCAGCTGGTCTTGTAAAATATAAACAGATAAAAGTTAAAGATTAATTTATCAGATGCGGCGCACTAACAAAATATTCCTGTCCTTATACGGTGCGCCACAAACCCAAAAATGACCATCTGTGTCCATTTTTGTCTGGGATCTTGATTCTGTTAAAATTGCACTGTTATTTGTTCCAAATCGTTGATTTTGACAGTTTCTAGCTTGACAGTTTATGTTTGCGTAATACTAAATTGTCTATTTCCGTTCTTCAACATTTTGACTTTCAGCAGAACTTTCCCTTGTAGATCTAAAGAGGTTTAGAAGCCGTGTGGAATATGGCACAAAATTCTCCTTGTAGACAACTGTAGTTTTCGAGTGTGTCGTTTCATGTTTCTTCACATTAGGTCTGTTATCTTCTTCTTCAACAGGCACTTCAACTGAAAAAACAATATCACATTGTGTACAATGACACATCAATGCATTTAATTATTTTGGTTAAATAATACGGTATTTTGTATTTGAAACGGTGACAGGACATGGTAATTTATTTAATAAACAATACTGCAGAAATAATTCCACCATCGATTTATTGCATCACATAATATATCAATAAGGCTGAATACAGCGCCGCCCGGCATGTATTATCACTCACCCGGAGGGTCGTCTTTATGCGTGTATCTGTAATACCCATAACAACCAAACACAGTCCAAATACCGACTGCATAGACCAGTGACGCACGCCTATTCCATTTTACGGGATCAATTGTCATATCTGCAATATAATGTTTACAACATTGAATTACATATAAACCGTGAACAACATTCACAAGGGCGCAGACATATTAGAACATGTTGCGCTTGTGTGTCGTCACTTCCTCGTTAAAATAAGTGTCTGTGATTGGCCAGATTGACGTGTGAGATTTTCCAGCACTGGGAGAAGTGGCTCAGTCAGCTGTTTGTATTATTTCATCATTTTATACAGCCTGCATTTTATAGTCCTGTGAGGGATTTCCATTTTTTACTCATTTTTGAAATTAAAGTTTATACACAAATAACTGGTGACGTTTGCTTTTAATGTCCAGAAGATGGCGTATGACTCCACATAGCCGGAATGGCGAGGAAAGACCAGCGATCACAGCCCTCCATTACGTTATATAACGTGTCCTAATCATGGTTCAATAACCAAAGTTTTTGGTCTTATGCAAAATTGTGATCTGACAGATATCCAGCCCTCATACACTTGTAGTGTATATACACATTTACAGGCCCGTCTCAACACAGCCCGGCAAACATGTGGACGTGTAGGACCGTTGAAAAGACGTCCCTCCGACACGTCCCGTCATGGTTGAAAAATATTTCCAAAATTAAAGTTGAACCCACGTCTTTGACGTTATCTGGACGTGAATTGCACGTCTTTTCTGTACTTCCCTGGACGTCTAAATGTGTCATCTTCTGTATGTCTATACTATGTGTTAATTTAATTTAGGGTCCAGCACAACATTCTCAGACAATACAGCTGTGGGCTGCATCATTATCATATATCGTTATAAACAAAACTCTGCAGTCATGTAGATCTGGTATATTTTATTTAAGTTCAAGATCACAGTTTGAACATTCAGTTTGCTCAGCTTCCTCTTTACATTTTGAAATGAAATAAACCTACACGAGATTCTCACTATAAATAATTATGCATAGCATTAGTTCATATTTGTAGATCAAGATAAAACTGGAATGAGAGTCATACGTCTTATTTAGATTCTTTAAATACAATTTGTGTAATTACAGCACTGGAAGAACAGGACTGTGAAACACTTATTACCCAACAAGAACAGAACACAGAGACAGCCTGCGGTCTGTGCAATACAACAAAGCAGAGCAAACAAACAAGAGAATATTCACAGGTAAGCATTCATTGAAACTTCAGTCTAAACATGCTTGAGAAAGAATTACACAAGCAACTTGAGGGCAGGAGACATTTTCTCTTTCAGGAAAATCAGACGTCTTGTTAAAAGCTTATTGGTTTACTGTGAAACGTAACACTTTTTGTTTGACAAACACCAAACTAACTACATCAATTAAATAAACAAACAGACAAACAAACATGACGGACAAATCCAAAAACAGAAAATAAACACAAACACATAATTTAATCATAATTAGTTAATTTTTACACAATTACTTATACGGGTACCAATTGTAAAAACCGAACAACCATTTCTCTGGAGGGTCTATAATGGAGGAAAAGCATTTTTTTAATCAAAGTTGGTCACGGAACAACAGCTGGTCATGGAAATGTTTTTCCAGAAAGGAAAGTCAAATGTCCCTTCTGCTCTAAATTTACATTCTTCATCAAGAGTGGAAACTTTACGCTGAGCTGGAAACAGCCAGTTTCTTGAGATGATCCATGAACACTTGCAGACTCACATCATCTGTGAGAATTGGTGCTCCAGACTCCTAGAAGAAAGATTGACAACGTCAAACATCAGAGATTCAGAGATGACAAGGTTAACAGAGGTTAGAGACGTTCATGAAAACGTCTGTTCTGAGTGAGCGTTAGGAGGGTTTGTACCTGGCCCCAGGCGTAGAGGTTGTTGTGAGTCTGGGATGGGTTGACTTTGGACAGAAGGAACCGCGCCTGTGAACCTCCATGCTCAGTGTCGACGTATCTGGGCATTGGGAAGCGTGTTTGCAGGATCTCCTGAGCATCATCCAGTGGTGCCTGAAGAAGCTGCTTGAAGTTCTCATACTCGGCCATCTCCTGATAACCGGCCTTCCTCCACTGAGCAATGGTCTGTGAAGACAAGAGCATTAAGTACCCTAAAGATGCACTCGTATTCTTATAAGGTTACATATTCCAGTTACTACAGGACGCTGCTTTAAAATCATGTGAAGTAAACAACAGGGTGGCTCGCTAGATTTTGAAACAGTGCCACTGATTACCACTGTAAACTATTTTTGTTTATAGATCTCCATAGCTTGTTTCAATTTCCCATATATGAATTTACACAAAAGAACGCTGGAGTTAGTTATGCTAATGTTTCTCTAATGTATTTACCTCTCCATGGTAGATCACCAACTGGAAGAAGGTGTCCATCAACAGAATGCGATCTGGAAGGATACTGCTGCTGTCTAGAAGAACAGGCTGCAAAACCGAAGACGGAGGATGAGTAAGAGTGGAATAAAGCGGTTTCCTGCTCTTTAAGAACAGATGGACGGATGTATATTCACCTCTGGAGGGCCGTAGAATGAGTACGAGTAGAGGATGGGCTGGACCATGATGAGCGATTGTGTCAGATCCTGCCGCACAAAATGATGCCTGTAGTAGGAGGACTCATCTGGACTGTTATTAAACACCTGCAGGAACGGTGATCTTCTCAAGTGGAACATGAACTACAAAGAAAAATGGTCATTATTTAATATTAGAAACTGCACGCCGCATTCTTCACTCTCAGCAGCTGAGAATTACAGACATTTGTTATTAGGTGTAAAAATGTGACAGAAGGAGTCTGAGTGTTTTACCTGTGGGTAGAGCGAAAGAGACTCTGACAGTCTGAATGAGTTTGGGTCGTCTTTATTGAACTGCCCAAACTTCTGGCACTGAAACAAAACAGGAGACAGAAAAATGTAGTTTAAAGCAATTTTGAAATTTGTCTCTAATCGGCACTAGGGTGTTGTGGGTGGTTTCTAGGGCATTGCTGGATAGTTGCTAGGTTACATCTAGATGGCCGCTGAGGTGTTCTGAGTGATTGCTTGCTCAACTGCACAAGTTAAAAGAGTTTATCAAGAGTTCATGCAACTATTGCAACTGAGTGCCAAACAGTGTTGTGTTTGAAAACATGACAGCATTTGACTTTGTTTCCAATATATACGGCCCGTATTTTGCTTTTGTTGCGGTCTGTATATAATGTCTCATTTACACGTTGTCTCAACAGTAATTTACCAGTAATTTACCAGTAAAGACAGCATGTGTAAAAGGGGCTGATTATATTCTGGTCCATAGATGTGTCTATCCACATCGCTATGTCTACACTGGACACTTGGCCTAGCAAACACCAACATTCATTTGTTAATGTTTGAGGATTATGAACTTAAAGATTTTAAAGTCTTAAAAATTTGTCAGACCCTTAATTATGCAGAGCAGTCCAGCCCACATCCTTAAAGAGCAAATAACACAACAGCTCTGTCTGATACTCACCAAGCGAATGAGCTGCCTGTCCAGCCAGCGGAGCACGTCAGGCCCCTCCTCTGACTCCGCTCTGAATACGCCAAGCCGGGCCATGAGCACAGCGGAGGCCTCTTGATCAAACGACGACTCAATGTGCTGGATCTGAGACTGTGCATCAGCCCAACTAGATGTGACAATAAACAGAACCGGTTTGTCAACATGAATGACGCACAGACTGTACACCCCAGTATTTTGCTTATTCAAGAGCTATTCAAGAAATAAACAGCACAAGTCGTGCGCAGCAAAATCTATTTTGAGCTAAACACAATAACAGTGCATGTGAACACCATACATACTGACACGAGACAACACATTACATAACACATTAGACAACAATAAATCACAGTCAACAAAACAAGAACCTTACTGAAAATCTACAGTGCAGATTTTATTTGTGATCATTTACTATTTCAAATGTTTATACCATCAAAACAAATATGATCTCTGATTCTTTTGATCCTGCGTCATGTGTTATCATGTCATGTATTTTAAAACAAAGACTCACTTCCTGGCGATGGTGGTAACACGGATTCGTCGCTGTGTGTTCGAGTGCTGATACTGTGTAACGAACTGAATGGCTCCTCTTCCTCCCTGAGGAACTGGGGCGTTGTGCTACAAAAACACAGAATACACTTTATATGTTTATATACATAATCTCTCACAACCAAAAATGTTAAGAACCTCCTGTGTACCTTCTGAAGAACAATTCTACAAACTCAGAAACGTACCTGATTAACTACTTCAAAGTACAAAGCCAGGGTGGTGGAAGGCGTTATACTGCAAATCTTCCACTGGCATGTTCCACCGACGCCCATCTCCTAGAAAAACATTAGAACACACGGTCACATATTTGTTCACGTGGGTGATCTGTGAATCCAATATTCACGGTTGAAGATAAGCTGGTGTGAAGTGAGAACTTACAGAGTCTGAAACACAGGGTCCTTTGGTGTTGAGAGACACACAGGGGCCGATGGCACCAGATACCTTCAGCTCTCTTGAGGTCTGGACAAGTGAAGGCAAATAGGTGTTTAAAGACGCAGGAACATCTGGGCTAACACAACACTGTTATCTTGTGTCTTTAATCCGTTACCTTCACTTCCAAAGTGGCACCGAAAGCCATGCGGAACTCTCCTTTGTAATCTTTGCTGAAGACTCTTTGGAAGGTCTGCTTGAACAGAGACGTGTTGAAGGAATCGCCCATGACAATGTGACCCCTACAACAAGACGAGATGTTCGTCTTAGCCAAAAACTATATTTATTTATCAGTGAAATTTAATTATTAGAATAATGGGCAATAAAGCCACAATCTGGTACTGATAACTTAAAATGTATGATATATTACAATAGTTCATATATCAATTCTCACCCTGTGAGGTTAGCCAGGCATTTCATCTCCAGCAGGCCTGTCTGGTCTAGCGCACAGGCGCAGATGTCGACGCTGTGCCCGTTTACTGCTGCACGATTGGCCAGAGCCTCATAATACTAAACAAATGACAGAAATTAGTTTCGAGACTATGTGCAAATCAAAACAACACATAATCAGATCATTAGATCTCACAGCTTGAGTCTGTAATCACCTTGGTGGCCTTCTTCAGATGCCGAGCGTTGTCCTTCTGGATGTCATGCCAGGAGCGAATGGGGGTCTTCAGTTCATCCCCCACCACCATGCCAGGCCCCTGAGTCGGAGGGCCACCAGTGAACAGCATCACACGGGCCCCTGTGTT
>JAZGTJ010003698.1:0-34133 GCA_036877575.1 Botia almorhae
TGCACAATTGTCCTTCACCATTTGTCAAAATGTGTCGCCTCTCCACGTAGAAAATCGATGCCCAGGCGATTGAAGAATTCTATGGATTAACCTCGGAAATTTCCAAGAACTCCGAGTCCGGGTACATCCTGTTTTACCAATCCAGAGACTGAGAGAGACCAGAGGGGCGTCCCATTATGGACACCTGTGCAACAGGCATGCCTGTTTTGCAGAACCCTGCTGCACCCCACCTGTGCAGCTTTACTGCAATGGCGCCTCACACACCCCACCCATCCAAGTCCTCCCTCGCCGGTCTCGATGCAGCAGATACGTTGGGCGTGATCCAGTCAGAAGGCCTTCTGAGTGTTGTTTGTCGGTTGTATTTACGTTGTGGGAGCGTTTTATCACTCGTGCTAAGTCCTTTACTGTAGAGAGGATGTGTTTAATGTAAGACTGTGTGATATGATGGGGATTTGAATCAACTGTCACGCTGCAGCCTTTTAATATCTGTGGCTGTGAGGAGGCTGAAGACTCGTGCATGGGGAAAAGGGGTGTGTCTATTATAATGAGGGGAGGGTCTAAACACCCCAGGTGTGGGGCCATAGCGGGTTATGTATTTCTACCTTGTACAGAGTGATATTTGTATAAATATTATGAGAATTATAATAATATTACTGATATAGCCAAAAAAGAGGATAGAACCCTGAAAAGATGTTTAACACTATGGTGCACTTTTGATACCGTTTTGTAGATGTTGGCAGGTTAATGTGAGGGTTTGCTTGAGACGGCCTGTTGTGAAATKATCATTTTCTGTTTTAAAGAAAAAGAAATAAAAGTGTATACACCAAGAAAGGATGTATGCATGCAAGCATGTAAATCTGAGCGAGTACCAGCCTGCTGCGATTTGATTGGACGCCTCTTTCTTAGAATGAATCCTGAGTCTGTGTTGATGACTCATTTTTGGCCACTGTGGCCCCTCAGTGGCCAGTGAAGATTACTGCAAGATGGAGAATCATACAGCATCGCTAGCGTTTCAGCAATGTTTCAAAATCGTGTGGGTTGTGTGTTGCATTGAAATGATTCAGTCCATTTGTTGGCTCATTAATGCTGTTAAGATTAAGGAGAATCTTTTTACATAAAACATTACATAAATTGCACTCTGTTTACCCATACACATATGTTGGCGTTTAAAGGGATAGTTCACTCCAAAATGAAAATTCTTCCATTGTTTTCTCACCCTCATGTCATTTCAAACTTGTAAGACTTTTTTGCTTCTGAGGAACACAGAAGAAGATCATTTCAAGTGTGTTCGTAAACAAACAACAGTGATACCCATTGTATGGACGCAAAACCACTTAGACATTTCTCCAAATATCTTCTTTTTGTGTTTCACTGAAGAAAAAAGTCAAATTGGTTTGGAATTGCATGAGGGTGAGTAAATGATGAAAAAACATTTCATTTTGGGGTGAACTATAATACTGAAATAAGACACAAAAACTATAATGAAAATGTAGTGTGTTTAACATGCACAGTCATTTGAAACCCATATCAAGCTTAATCTCAGGCTAGACAAGATTATACTAAATGGTGACTGGGCACTTGAATCCACTGGGAAGTGTGAATCTGTGTAAAATGGGTTTAACTGGGAAACAGTGATTGGGTGAAGGCTGTAAGGGGTTAGAGGATGCAGGGGAGATAGAAAACAGTGAAGTGGGTGACACAGATGAGCGTGCTGTTAATAGCACGCGCCGAGAATAGCTCTCAGCAACACAATGTGCATCTTTGAATATTAAATAGGTCTCATTCTATACAGACACGCTGCATCTTCTATATTCAGATTATAAAACGAATCCGCATCAAGCGGCATTGGCTTGGTTTGATTTGATTGTGCCCAATTCATAGCATAATAATAACGAAAAATTAAAAAAAAGAGCAACCAACCACCACTATGACCAACCCTCAATAAAACATGCATTTTATTATGTCAATCATAACGTTAAGCGAAAACCAACAGAAGGATTCCCATCCTTTAGTTTTCGCCCTTGAACAGAAGAACAGCGGACAAACAGGTGACGGGACCTTCTTCTGGTGATCCGGGCCGGGCTGAGGATCAAACCTCACCCCTCCCAGCTCTTCGCACAGCCGCAGTCGGTGGCGATGCTCGTACAGACGGCGAAGAGCCGCTATTGCTGCTGGCTGTAACGCACCGCAATAAAAGGAGCGATTCTCCGGTCCGGCATCACCGCATCCCAATCCTCCATTTATGCGTGCGGCGCTGTCATTTATTACAATGGACAGACATCAAGGTCGTAAATACATCTGAAAAAGGCGCCTCTCCTCCACGAGACAAGGTAGGAAAGCCTCCAGATGGGAAGTGAATGGAGACCTCGTGCATTTGTAAAATGATTTTGCTTGTATTCTAATGTTTGCGTTTCGCAACGTTTTATTATGGTCAAATGACGAACTATTATGGCTGAAGCATTATTATAAAGCTATGGGGACTTTTGCCCAGCGTTATCATCCATATGCTTGCGGTGCAGGCAACATGGTGCTTTGAGATACATCAAATTAATTATGTTCTTCAGGCGCAGAGATCTTTTATAATCCGTGGAACCCGCCTTTATTTAATATCGACACTCAACAGGGCCCACCCTTTCATTTGGACTTTTCATTGAGGTACTGTATGCTACAAATGCATAATAGGTCCCTTTATCATCCTTGATCTCTAATTTTCTTAATTTGATTCTTAGTTCTGAACAAAAGACCAAGGCCCTGCCATAGGAGTAGCTATGCATGGTTTCTTGTGGCCAGGTTTAATGTGAGCTATGACTTATGCTTAATAATGCTAAGAAATTATTCTGTTAATTGATTATTATGTTTTTGTGACAGTCATGATAGTCTTATTTTCTTGTCGTTTTATTATAATGGATCATTATGGCTGTATATTGTACTGTACCATATTAGTAGATTTTTTTTGTTTTGTCTATTCCCTACAGAAAAGACACGATCACACATGAAAATTGTCACCCCGTGTTTGTCACGTGACTCTGCGGGTTTCCCATGGAAACTTACACGGGATTTACACGAAAACGTTCCAAAATCACACATTTCACATCTGATGTCACGTGTGAATCCCATGTAAATTCCCGTGCGAAACATGTGGTGACATGTTTTTCACGTGTGATCATGTGTTTTTGCACGTGAGCACACGTGTGTGTTATTTTGATTAATAACACACACACACCTCACTGTTTTTCTGTGAATGTGTTTCATTTTAGACGGGAGGCAGAATGAGCGAGGAGGTGCCAGTTTCCCCCAGCTGGTTGGCCCCAGAACCCACCTGGGGCAGCAGTGGAGCGGGGAGCATGGAGAACTTCACTGTTGGAACATACCCACCTGCAGTTGTTCTGCCTGCGAGGCCGTCTGCTGATCTGCTTGTGAATCCATGGGACATTGTGCTGTGTTCCTCCGGTACCCTGATAGCCTGCGAGAACGCCCTGGTGGTTCTGGTCATCTGGCAGAACCCGGCCTTACGCGCCCCCATGTTCCTGCTGATTGGTAGTCTGGCTCTAGCTGACCTGTTGGCTGGCTTGGGTTTAGTCCTGCACTTTACATTCGCTTACCTGCTGCGCTCTGACTCGGCACAGCTCCTGACTGTAGGTCTGGTGGTGGCCTCCTTCTCTGCATCTGTCTTTAGCTTGCTTGCTATCACCATTGACCGTTACCTGTCGCTGTACTACGCTCTCACCTACAACTCTGAGCGTACCGCTGCCTTCACCTATACCATGCTTGTGCTTCTATGGGGGGTGTCACTGTGCCTGGGTTTGTTGCCTGTTACCGGAGTAAACTGCCTGGGCCAGGAAGCCAACTGCAGTGTGGTGTGGCCGCTAACGAAAAACAATGTCGCTGTTCTGTCAGTTTCGTTCCTTTTGCTGTTCGGCCTGATGCTTCAGCTTTATGTGCAGATCTGTAAAATTGTCATGCGACACGCGCACCAAATCGCCCTGCAGCACCACTTTTTGGCCGTGAGCCCCCATTACGTCACAACCCGGAAGGGCGTCTCGACCCTGGCGATCATTCTGGGCACGTTTGCCGCCTGCTGGATGCCATTCACCGTGTACTCGCTCATAGCTGATTACACTTACCCTCCCCTGTACACCTATGCGACTCTGGTACCTGCCACCTACAACTCAGTCATCAACCCTGTTATTTACGCCTTCCGAAATCAGGAGATCCAAAAAGCACTGTGGATTGTGTGCTGCGGTTGTATACCTGCCAGTGTGACCCAGCGGGCACGGACCCCCAGCGATGTCTGACACAGGAGACCTCAATGGGCAGTTTATTGAAAGCTGGAAGTCTAGGGAATATCACAGGCCTAGTCACGCTCTGCCTACACAGAGATTCCCGATTCCAAGCCCTGGGAGAGATGGGCGCGTGCGCCACCCGTTAAATGTCTTCCCCTAATTGTTATGTGACAACCACTGCCACGCGATCTTTCACCTGATCCGACCAGCTGCCGCACCTTGTCCGGACGAAGGGAGTGGAAATGGATGCTGTGTGGCAGGCAGATGTAAATACGTTGTAGATATATACATATATATATGCCTTTCCATTTTTTGTGGTTGTTAAGCTTGGCCACAGTGGCGGCCCCTGTTGCACGGGCAGTGGGGGAGGAGGAGGAGGAGGAGGAGGAGGAGAGGAGGAGGAGGAGGCGGCACGAGACACTCCTCCTGACTGGATCTCGACGCTCATTCATCTCGTCCTGCTGTTGCTGCATTCAAGAACGTGCGCTGAACGTTAAGTAACCGCAGAGTGCTAAAAATAGACAAGGCGCTCGGTGCTCGTCCTCCGATGAAGCCAACCTAAAGAGAGAGAGAGAGAGAGAGAGAGAGAGAGAGAGCGCGGCGCCCTCTCTCATCTAGTTGTCACCTCACTTTGTCTCAGCCACAGTCGAATGTTAAACGTCCTCCAAAGCCCAAAACCATGAAGAGCTAACTACATTCTCAGAGTGAGAACCACACTATAAATAACTGAACCCATGGATGCCTTTAAGTTTGCTAGGAAAATTTAACTGGCAGTTGTTTTTCGCATCCTCCTCCATTAATGCGTGATGGGACCCGAGGGAAAGTGCATGTATGTTCATTTAAACAGCTTTGAATAGAGGCTAACTTCAAAGAACTGTTGAGTACATTAAGTGGCTGATGATAACAAGCTTGTTTATATGCGGCGTAATGGAGAATGGAAGCGAATGTATTTTCTATTGATTTGGTTTCATTTAGATTGTGCCCACGCTGCTCTGAATAGAGCTCTGTTCTTCTTATTATGTCCAATTGATAATAACGACTGTTGGAAACATGATACATATCACACAATGGTAATGAATAGCATTTACTCGAAAACGCATGTACCGCATTTGTAGGACGAATTGGCCACGGCATCAGACAAAGTAGCTGGAGCGTGTTCGTGTTTCGTTTTACGAGTAGCACGTGTGAAATATTACGAATCCTATCGAAACATGTCTTACTAAGCCCAAACTCAAAAGTTAATAACTGGCGACGGTGGTTTGCATACTAAATTAATCATAGTTTGCATTGTGGCGTTATTTTTATCACCTTCAGGAACAAATTGTCCCTGCTTGTATTTTATGTTATGCGATGTAATCTTCATGTTTTACGGAAAAAGCACATTTAAATTTCCAAATACTTATGCATCATGGTAGCATTTGTTGTACTGCCTTTAATCTAGGATGATTTATATTGTCAAGACATGATTATTTTGTATTTTATTTATTACAAACATACATAAATGTAAACGCCATCGGACAGGAGAGACTTAATACTTGCGAAAATAATGTCACAATGCAAAAAAAGATCCTAAAACATACTTCATGCAAAATATCGTTATTATTTTTGAATGAAATATGACTTTGATTGTTAGCACGTAGGTGAACATCCTCGATTCTTTTTCTTATGACCAAGAATTAATGAGAACAGGCTGACCTGGAAAATGTCGGAAGAATATTATTATAAAAGTCTGTCACGACCTTTATCACATACTTAATTCACAGCAGTCACGCTACTATCAAGAGCTAACGTTCACCCCCGCATTTAGCGTCTGCCCTCCAAATGCCAAGCAGCCGACATCCATTTCAGTGCTGTGGCAGAACCCATTAACAAGCAATAACTACAGACTGAGGGTTTCATCGAATTATAGCAATACTCTGGCAGCAATAACAGCCAAAACAAACACCTCAGCTAGCTGACCACATCTACAGAATCGCCACATAATATGAGTAAAAATAATTCCAAGAATGTCCGACAGCTGTTCTTGCTGCAACATGATGTGAATTTGGGATTAGAAAAATACAGGATGGACAGATGTCCAAATCCCTAAAAAACATGTCCATAATCTCACTGCCTCGTGTCCCCATCCAGAAGGTGACTATACCCTCCCTGTGGTCATTTACAATATAACGATGGATGAAATATTTCTCTGTACACTCAATGTGACCTACACTGCGTTATGCAGCTGCTTTGTGAATCTTAGAGATGTTTATAATGTGTGAGCAATGTGTTTATATTGTGCGAATACAACTGAGGTGTGACTGCGTTGGTGCATACAACCTGCATGGCTGTTTGTGTACTGTCAACACAATCTCATGGCAATTGGTAACTACTTTTATGTTTTAGCGACTTTAGCGGCTAATTCGTAGCGGTTTGATCTCATTCGTATGTTTACACATGACCAGCTTTCGTCACAGTAATGGTTGGGGTGGAACTTCATGTTTGGTCACTCTCGTTTTTGTACAGATCACATGAATTCATACAAAATCACCACCTCGTAAAATAGCTATATTTTCCATGAGATCAGGTTGGTACTGTATGTGTGTACGCGCGAAAGCATGCTTGTACGCTTGTACTACAAAATTATCGCTCTGGGTACAAAGTAATAATAATATATATTCCCCGTAGACCTGCTTGGACTAGAGTGGCTACCAGTCTTCCTATCATTTTAAGAGAGGTGCCCTCTTTACATGGTGCCTGCGGGTCGGACACACCCTTGTGACCTTTTGCCTGAGTAACCTCTAAATGATTCCTTTGAAACAGCACACAAGCAGTAGTGAGGAAGTGTGTGACTTTTAGCAGCGCTTCAAGTGATAGTTCACCCAAAAATGACATTTCTTTCATCATTTACTTCACCTCATGTGCTCAACCTGTACGACTTTACCAAACAACAGTGGCACCCATTTACTTCCACTGTATGGACATAAAACCACTGAGACATTTCTCAAAATCTTCTTTTGTGTTCCATAGAAGTCATATAGATTTGGAATGACATAAGTGAAATACGCAACTTACAATTGCAGATTGTAAGAACGTTTCCCAAATATTTCCATTAAGTAACAAAAACGTTAACGTTATTTTGAAAGTTTCAGTCAAAATGTCCAGTTTTTTAGATATTGCATAAATGTTATTGGTTAGTTTTAAGAAAATTAGTCAAACTTATGAGAATGTTCCTTGTAAGATGGGTAAATGATGGTAAAATGTTTTTGTGTGAACTAACCCTTTAAAGGAACAGTTCATCAAATAGGAAAGTTTTGACTTAATTTAATCACCTTCTTGTCTTTCTAAACCTGTATGAATTCCTCTCATTTAGAATTAAAGTGAATGACGGTCAGGGCCTCTCAAACTCCGAATGACAAAAACCATTGACAAAAACCATTTGAATATACACCATGAAATTACACAGGTTTGGAACAACATGATGTTGAGTAAAAAGTTTTATTTTGGATGTACTGTCCCTTTAAAAATGGCTAGCATGGAAATGATGGTTATAACAACAGATGATTGGCCTGTCACATTTTGCCATGTAAGGCTTCTTTGGGCCAGATCTGCGCAAAAAAGTAACAAAACAAAAATGTCTTGAACTTTTAGGAATAATTTATTTTGTTACATTTATTAAAAATGTCTATTTTTCCCCCTCAGTCTTGATTCTTCGTGAATTACTGAGATTTTATTTTCTATTCCGAAGCGCTGAACAGCCTCTTCTGAATGTACAAAGACATTTTTATTGTTCTGTTGCTATGGTATCCTATATCGTCTTGATTTTGTAAATAAGGCATGTGAACCCGCAACAGTTAACCTTGGACCACATTTCAATTCTTTTTAAATGACCTCTGCACACTGTTTCCTATTGCCTGGGCATGCTTGTCTACAGCAGACGGAGAGGGTTAATGTTTGACGCGCAGCCGTTTATTCTGATATGACTGAGAGATAATTACTGCAGTGGCTTTGGGGTTAACCTCTGTCTAAAACATCATCCCACCTGTTTGGAAAAGAGCTTTTGTGAAACGATGTTATCGAGATTTGTGCCTGCGTGACATCAACTGTGATGTCTCTGACAGATTTTCCACATGGACCTGGATGGACGTTTGCCAACTGAACTTCAGATTTAAACAGAACCGTCTCCAACTCTAAACGATTGTTCCCTGTAATTCGATGTAAGAGCTTCACGATAACAGATTAACGACTCTGATGTCGAACCGGAGGGTGTTTTGCCAGTGAAAAAGGGCTTGAATAGGAGTGACACCTGTTCGTGTTTATTTGAGGAGCACAGAAGGGGAGATCATGTGGGTCGCACCTCTGGTTTTATGTTTTAGAGTCGTAAAGAAACTTTTTACACCTTTGGTAAGATCCAGAATTGTTCTACTCTATATTTAGTTTGCGAAGAGACTGGAACCGAAACGGTATCTTGAACAATCTTAAGGGTGGTGCATCGATTTCAGCATCTTGTGTACACGTATGCGTAGTTTTAACTGTGAAATGCACTTTATTTTTTTGATGAGAAAAGGCACAACAAATTACTTATCTGCAAAACATTATTATGAAAATTATAATCAACATGCACTAATTACCTGAGACATTGTAAAACATTGTGTTAATGTGTTGTATATTTTCCCAAGGTGTTAGTTGTACACTTCTATTGCTTTGGTTAGTTTAATAAATCGAGAGATCTTGTTAATTTTGTATTAAAAGAATGTGCTGTGCATTAAAAATATCCTCGCCTGGGTTTATTCACACTTGCACATCAATTGGCTGAGTGCCTCAAATCCACTGTTGCTATGGCGATCCAAGTCTCAGCTGTACTGTTTCCATAGAGACATGAGTCTCGGAATCAAAACTGTCCTGTTTCCATGACGAAGGCACTCAGGGGTTGGAGCAGAAAATGTTGTGATTTAAAGTAATTTGTCAGGTTTTATTGTCATGAGGCCGTGCCAGCTGTCGGCCGTGTTTTCATGCGCACCCAGACACTGGACACTACTGAGTGAACACAAACCATTGTTACCTAATATAAGGTAATTTAATCAAACACCTTGGGTCAGTTCACACAAACACAATTACTGACCTCAAATCTCAACATACATCTAATGTATAACTTTCATGCAGATTTCAAAACTTTACAGAGCTAATCACTAAACAGATTTCATTCAAATCTGATTTTGCTGACTTCATCATGCTTTATCATCTTTAGGTTTAGTCACTATTTGCTATATATATATATCCATAACATTTAGTAAAATGTTTTATTAAAAACCTTTAGAAAAAAATGGAAAAATGCATATGTGACAATTTAGGGAAAAGTAGCTATTTTACTATTTTGATTAGTCATCAATAATTATATAAAAATGCATACAGAATGTAATGTTAACGTTTGCTTGTGAATTTAGTGTTGTGAACCTTTGTGATTCTTAATGAGTGTTTTTTGCATTATTATGTATTAGTCAGACCAGTCATTGTCCTCTAGCTCAGATTCATCTTCAGAGTCGCTGTATTCCACAGCTATGCGGCGAGACAAGATGGTGGCCACATCATTGCCGACCGGCTCTCGTTTTGCCTGCTGCTCCTGCTGTTCTTGAACTTTTTTCAGCTGAATACCTGCATGCAGAAACAAACGTGATCAACAACATACAGGCTCACAATGGTAAAGGTTATAAAATATACCAGATGGAACAACACTAATATAGATACAGATATAGATATAGATTATAATATAGATTTCTTTTTCTGGAAAGAAATGAGACATTTCTAGAAATATTTTATGTTATGCTGTTTAAAAGTCTCTTCACATCCTGCTAGCAATCATTAAGTTACATTTACATTTAGGCATTTGGCAGACGCTTTTATCTAAAGCGACTTACATTGCATTATACTACACATTGATCACTATACATTGAGTATGTGCAATCCCTGGGATCGAACCCATGACCTTGGCGTTGTTAACGCCATGCTCTAACCACTGAGCTACAGGAAAGTAAACTGGTCTAATTATATTTATATAAATACATATATTTTCTGTGGAAGTTGCAGGACCATAAAATGCTCGTCCAATCATTGCATTAAGTCCAAATGCAATGACTGGATGTCCTACTTCTCAGACGTTTATGCGTTTTGGAGGAGGCGTGGCTTTGAAGAGCACTCTGAAGGGAGGGTGGGTTCTTATGTTTTCAAAGCTAGGTTGCTACTGCTACCCTCTCCGAAACTGTCTACCCTACATGTGACATGACAAATTTCCTTAACTTTTGTCACACCTCCCACAGATCATTAACTTTAAACTGTTTATATTCATAAAAGAAACACATAGCTCTAAAGCTATACCCATTCTAATAGCTGATAGCAGGTCACTGCGAGCATCGTTCATGGGCTGGGCTTCATTAGGCACGGAAGGTCGTTTGGGAGTGATGGATTGAGCTGCACTTGGAGGAGGGGGTGGAGCTACTGGCGGAGGAGGAGCCATTGGTCCAGAGGGAGGTGCCGCAGGTGGGGGATAGCCAGTGGCTGCTCCCATTGGTCCCAGATGGCCTGGAGGCGGGACTGGTCCCATGGGTGGCATAGCAAAAGCAGTCTGTGCTGATGGGATGACAGCTGTGGGTGGAGGTGGTGGCCCAGAATTCATGTAATCCAAACTGTCAAGCGAAGCGCAGAAGAAAACATCAATCCTGCATATTCTTCTCACACAGCATAATCTCATAAATCCTAATCTACGGCTATTTAAAATGATGTCACTCCAATATATTGACCATAAGGTGGCAGCATCTGTACATAAATAGATATACTATTTAAATTGGCAATGGTTGAAATGAAATTCGCCATTCGTCATGGAATACTGTTCAGTCTTTTATACTGCCAATATTAGATTTCATTATGCAATGATAAACATCCCGGCAGTCTGATCAATAGGTGACTTCAAACGTGACTGAACTACATAAACAACAAACCTGTAGTCGACAGGTGGCAGAGTCATGGAGCCGTTCATTGTGTTTGTTGCTGGGGGAGGGGGCGGGGCCTGGTGCGGTCGACCCAGCGTGCCGGAACGGTACGCCGTCGACCCACCTCTGTAATCCTGATCCATGCTCATTTGAGTATAAGTTGCCAGGGCTGCCATACCGGGTGGAGGCCCAGAGTAGGTGTGGGCGTGGCCTGCATGGTTGGCCATGGTGAGATAGCCATGATCTGTATGGTCTTGGCTGTGAGACCTACAACAGAATTAAGAAATTATATTTATTAATTAGATCAATAATATTGAGCTTACATAAGTGCCCATGAGGACAGTATTACCTGTGCTGCGGGGACATAGTGCCCTCTGTTGACCCTCCTCTGGGGACACTGTGCGCATGCCGATGGTCGGGTCTCAGTTCTTTATCGAAGGCCATCATGTTCCATTCCTGCCTGCGATTTCGTGCCTTTCGCACCTTCTTCACCTCCCTCTGCAGCGTGCCGTCCACACATCGCCTCTGCTCCTGTTGCGAGCGATCGAACCACAAAATCAATCCAAATCAAAACCTTCTGTAGAACTGCAATTGTTTTGTGCATCTACAATCTAAATTCAGAACAAGGTAGGTGTGTAACTGAGCAAAGCATGGAAGTCCAACGGTGATAAGAAAACTACACACTAAACATAATCGCAGTATTATGGTATCGCTGCATGTTGTATATCAAAATATCCATCAATTAATTGGCCTGACTGATCAGTCTATCACTACAAGAAAGACACCAACAGAAAGAGATGAAGGATGGATGTCCAACCTTCTGCCGTCTCTTCTCTTTCCTCTTGTCTTCTGTGTCTTGCAGCATCTTCTCCTTCCACAGGTCAAAAAAGTAGGAGGGGTCAGTGTAGAACTTTAGCCCTTCTTTATCATCGTCTCTATAGCAACAGAGGTTGTATCAAAGTTGTAACAAGATGTAATTTTGGTGGTTTTCATTATTCAGAGCTCTTTCAAATAATTACTCAATTAGTTATAACTAGTTATAATTTGTTTTACGCGCTCAGTTATAACCAGTAAGTTGAGTAAATCATGACCCAAATATTTATATAACCAGAATAGCAGCTTTTATGGATCTCTTTAAAGGAAAAGTATCTTGATATATTTCCTCGACTGGCTGTTTTTCCAAGTGCTATTAATTGGCCATTAATTATTTATGCAAAATCACGAAGAACTTAACTGCGTTTAGCTGAACAGGCAGAGAAATATGAGTCAATTAAAGTCACTGTCCTTTGGAACAATCCGTCCATGTGTTCTGCATTAGATCTGTTTAAATATGTATGAGTGGCCTATATTTTCTACCTTGAGAGCTAGCATTCCCATGAACTACATTTGATAGCTTTTAGCGTTCACGACCAGCGACCCCCTGGAATTGATTTTCAAGGGCATTTTTACCTTGATGAGGGCATTTTTTCGAATGATAAAACGCATCATGCCATCTTTTATGTAACTGCTTTAAACCCACACAAAACTAGGCTAGCTTAGAATAGAACGGAGCTTAAACAAGTTATGTTGGTTTTAAAACACGTCAAAAATGGGTGATAAACAAATTAAAGCTGAAATCTTTAACTTTCGCCTCTCTACCGCCATCTCTGTTTTAAACATAAAATTGCAGGTTACTTTGGATCATTATGCATGTTAAAGTAAAAAAATTAAGAAAAAGCGACATTTTCCAGGAGTTACAAATCATTATTATACATTTAGCATTGGGAATCAGGGTAAATACCAGAAGATCAAGTTGGACACTGAGTTTTGTTTATTTATTAACCCAGAAAAGTTATGGATAGCAGCTTTAACACATATTCTAAAGAAATTTGTGTTTTTATTAAACTCAGGTTTCGCTATGATCAGTCTGCACGGGAAGCCGAGGAAATAGAGACTCTCATACACACACACACACACATACCTGTAGGGTGTGAGATTATTAAGAGGTGGCGGCTTGTCGCTCAAATTGTACATCTCCACCACAGGGTTCGGAACGCTGCTCTTGGACACCACCTGCTGGTCTTGTACAGTAGAGCTTTTAAAAGCCTTTCTCATGTTTATGTCCTGGAGAGACACTGCATAAAACAGAGAGAGATTAATTACACCTGCCCTCCAGAGTGCGTAAAGTAAACTCCAGTATCGATCTTTTAATTGGTTGAAAGAGATAAGAGTACATGCTTTGGTGTAGGTAATAGAAAAAACATAAAAAGAGACGATGAGGTGCGTGAACGTTTGCATTATTTATTGTTTATTGTTTTTTGGTTTGGATGAACACAGCAGTGTAACCTCTGCGATTTCTTTTAGGATGAAGTGAGACACAAAGTGATGGTCACTGTGTATTGAGAGACCACCCTGAGTCCTCGTTTCCCAGAAGCCCACTCACCCTCCTCAACAGTAGAGTCCAGCTGAGTGACCTTGACTGCCAGGCGATCAATCCGATCCTGCAGAGAGTTCGCCCGCAAATAGAACATGTTCGCCTCGTCGAAGAGCTCCCCAAATATGTCTTCAGCATGTTTACCTTTGAGATGAGAAGATGTGAAGTTTCATTAGGTGAACGTTTTCATTATGTTTTCATAATGTTTTCACAAGACGTGAAGAACGCGAGATATTGAGACGCGAAATATATATTGTCTATTGAATGAGGCCGGGGCATGTTGTCACATTGGGAATAGCTTTTTTTGTACACTCTAAAAATGCTGGGTTGTTTTCAACTCATGGCTGGGTAAAATATTGATAGAAGAACACAAATGACGAATTTGGGTTACGAATTACCTTATGAAGGGTTGATTCTGCCACAAATGCTGGGCTGTTTCAACCCATGGCTGGGTGACAACAACCCAGCATAGGGTAATCTGTGTGTGTAATCTGTTTATATTTTACACAGCCCGGGGTTGAAAACAACCCAGCATTTTTTAGAGTAAAGGTATGTGCCTATACAAAAACTGACAAAAATAACCCCCCTTGAGAAACAGGTGTGACAACATGCCCCGGTCTCCTATGTTGATGATTGTACAAACAAATGATGTACAAATAATGTACAAATTGACATTTTTACTAATGCAGTACATTAAAATACATATAAGGCTACAGTTGTTTATGAAAAATGTTTCCTGTAGTTCAATTAGTAGAGAACTGCTTTAGCACCGCAAAGGTTGCGGGTTCGATTCCCACAGGTAGACAGAACGCAGGTACTGATTAAAATGTGTAACTTGACTGCACTGTAAGTCGCTTTGAGTAAAAGCATCTGCCAAATGCATGAATGTAAATGAGAAATAGTTGAGCCACAAATGCTTTAAAAGGAAAAACTAAGAACACATGTATCACCTCCACCCAAGGCTATTCATAACTGCAGAGTTAAACAAAAGCACACAGGAAAGTAATTACAGGAAGGAAGAGTATCTGTTCCTTTCAAATTCTTGCCCTGTGACCCTGTGTACACATACATACATCAGAGCTCACGCACTGTACGCCCCCAAACACACAGAAAGCACGTAAACACACGCATACTATATTTGTCTCAAGCACACAGGCTGCAGCTCTGTCTTCGAGTGCAATGGGCTGTCATTTATTTATAATCGACACAGCTGCTGCCGAAAGGCCTCTCCTTCCACAGGCATGCACTAAACACAGAACCCGGAAAAGACACTTTAGGGGATTTCAGAGGTTAAGGGCTGTGTTAAGTAGTTACGGAACAGGTGGATGGAAAAAACTGGAAAATTAATGGATGGATGAAAGGAGGAATAAATGGATGGATGGGTGGTCAAACCAGTCAATGAACCTGGAGAGACTCATACTGATACTGACAATGCTTATAATGATAGAGATTTATAATGATAATGGTCTTATGTAACAGTCTAAGGGTCCTCGAGTCAAAATGAATTATTTTTAATTATAAGAATTTCCCTTCAGCATGTTAAGATGAAGAACATACTGATAAAATTACACTACTAAATTAATTCCACAATACATGAAAATTCAAACCAAATGTTTCTGAATAAAAAGCAGTTTTCATTTGACAGAAATTGAATATTTAGTAAAAGCACATTTTGTCAATATAATTCAAGTGCTGCTTTCCCCTGTAAACACTGGGCTGTGGGTGGTTGCTAGGGTGTTGTTATGCAGTTGCTACAGTGTTCTTAAGTGCATTTCCACATGGTTGCTATGGTGTTTGTAAATAAAAGCCTGATTTAGGATTTAAAAAGGATTATCTTGGAGGTTCACGGTTACAGTGACAAACAACAAAATCAGTTCAGCATAAAACTATGCAAAAGTACCAACAAAACTGTGGCCAGGCAATACTTTAGGATACAAAGTTACTAAGAAATGTCCCCTATCTGGCAAAACAAATCATTAAATCATGTCGTTATATTCTGTGTTAATAAATGTTGTATTCTAATGCTGTATGCTGTGTTTTGGGGTTAGAGTTTGAGTTTGTTTACATAAATTATTATTACCCTAATCAAAAACAATAGAAGCTAATGCATAGTCCCTAATTAAATGCTAGGTCAATGTGTGTATGAAAGAAAGACTTACTGAGGCTGCTGAGCTGCCGTATGATAGCAGACAGTGTGTTGTTCATTACACACTCTAATTCGCTGCCGATGCCTTCGGGCAGCACCCCGCGGCACAGGTGCCGRGGCTCAATGTTTCTCTTCACCAGCGGCATGACTTTCMCTCATACAGCTGCCCCGCACGCTGCCTGCAGGAGGAAACACACATGCACATATCAGAGCTAATGCATCTATCCGCTTTACTCGGTTTCAGCTGTATTTGCGCACGTGGAAAACACAGCTCGTATTATATAACACCGCCCACAAGCTGTGAGAAAGTGAATGCTCCAATACAACTGGGACAACTGTGGATCAAGAAAAGGGGAATTAGTTATTCAATCTTCTGCTAATCCTTTTAAACTGGTCAAAAACCAGACTGACCTCTGACCTGGAACCAAACATGCTAAAGTTGAGCAGAAATGAATCTCGATCTGTCCAAATCCGAGACAAACAGAAACCCAGACAGACACTGTCATTCACATCTACACACACACATCCGGAGAAGGGAATGTATTTTGGTGTGAGCCTAAACCTGAATCAAAGAGGAGCCACGGGCGGGATTACAAGGCATTAGGAAAAGAAGATACAGTCAAACTAATCTCAATCATGGTCCTGGTTGCCCAGCTGTAGAAGAAATAAAGATACAAATTATTATTTTTTTCTATGGGAAGCATTATTTAACCTTAGTTTACTAAATCTTTAAATAAAAAAACTTTAAATATTGCATATATTAAATATATTTAAATGTTATATGCATTTACTTTTGTGTGTTTCTGTGTTGATGTTTTATCAAATCTGGGAACACATCACTATTTCCTATTTCTATCATAAATACTGTCTATATACAGTGTATGACTGATTTGTCATGTGACATACATAACAAAATAGGGTAATAATGTATGCCCTGACATCATCATAAGTTTCTCTAAGCCATGTCAGCTGGTTCAACTGGACGCCATGATAGAATGTTCCCATCTGTGAAATAGTAACCCCTACAGTGATTGGCCAGCTGAGAGGCCATCTGCTGTGTGATTGGCTAAGAGGGGGGTTGAAAGTCAAAGATTAGGCACAAGAACAAAAGAACGGTAGGACAGCATCTCAGAGGTCATCTTATCTGCCTGCTTCTCTACTTCCTGTTTTCCAGCCCCACACCCAACTCTCTGCTTCCTGTTCCTCAGCATGTCACATTTCTGACTTCCTGTCGTCCCAAACGGTCAGAACAATAAGGCAGCTGGGGTGGGAATTCCACACTACCACACAATCACAGCATTTAAACATATATATATATATATATATATATATAACCTCTTATTTCCACACTTGTCCCACTTGCATTATAAAAATAACTATGAATACAACTTTTTGACCACTTCTGTATCCAGACCCAGATTAAATTTGTGGAGGTTTTTCTTTTGTATTTACTGAATTTAAATGAATTTAGAGTACTTCACTCTTATTGGTAGCTAAAAGCATAATTTAGATTAGAAAAGGTCATAAACCATGGGACAATGGTAAAATGTTGTGCATGATGAGTGTTTAAATTCTACTCAAATTTCTTTAGACTTGTACAGACACAAATTCAACTGTGTAACAGTCTCACAAGTGATACCTGAACAATGACAGCGTGATAACTGCACGATTACACACGTTTGTTAGCAGTTACCATAGTAACAACATACAAATGACCACCATCCATCAGTCCATTGTGATTTTCACACATCGCTTGTAGAACCTGTTTAGATCATCTTTGAAAGTGAAAACTTTAGCCAGCATAGTGACATATTCCTCGACAAAGACACCTCAACCTTCAAAAAAACCTTAATATGCTATTAGGTCCCCCACACACAATTACCCTGTTGTTCTAGCCAAATGAGGTACATGCCCATGAGCGTTGCAACATGTTCATTAAGCTGACCATCCCTCCACAGCATTGTGGCCCTGCAGTGCATGGCAGTACAGACCCAATCCACACTAATTACATGCATTGAGTGCATTGAGTTAAGACCGTGGTGGAAGGGGGGGCGAGAGACACAGAAAAGACAAAAGAGATAAGAATGTGATTTTGTATGCCGTGGAAAGCGATCGTCAGTGTATGTGTGAGACAGTTGGACGGGAAAGTGAAACAAAATTTTTAATTAGGGGGAGAAAGTGAAGCAGAATGCTTGTAAGGAAAGTAAGAGAGAGGAACGAGGGTTTGTTTGTCTATGTGTGCGAGTGACATGAAGCAAAGACTGAATGAAAGTATGGAGGGGGGAGGGAGAGAGTCAGGGGACCTCGGGGAAGCCACTCTGAAAGCTTCCTGGGACAATAGCTCTCCGATCACTGGGCAACAGAGAAGCTCTCCCATGCATGCTCAAATCCCTCCCCCAGCCCCTCCAACCCCACCCCACTCGCCTCTTCAAATAAAAGAAGCACTCCTGCCTCTCTCTGCATTTGGTGGCCTTCTTTCCAAAAGTCTCTACCTGCTGCAAAAACAACACAGGCAACAACACACAGAGGCTAGCATGACCAAAAAGAAGGTGCATATCTATAAAAGTTTACACTGTCCGATACGCGGGGACGCACATATAAATATACATAAAACTGTGCATCACATCTGTTTCCAACCGTATCGCTGCTGCTGACAGCCTTTGAAGTCCATCAGACCCATCCCGTTGCCACAGGAGGCCACATCCTGTACAAACTAACGATGGAGACACGCATCTACTCCCTAAACGCAGTTTAAAAACGCCATTAAGGACAGAGCGGCGATGCATTTAGTATTCATAACTGAAGTACAGCACATCACTGCACGTAAGCGCGCATTAATATTTCAATGCTGATAACGTCAAACGTGATGGAGGATTGTGCATGGGACGGTCGTATGGGTCTATAAGATTTCACAAAACCGTGCGTAAGAAAATGAAAAAAGTAAAAAAAATGTCTTCTTTAATGTCTTTGTAAAACAGTTTCAGGAAACAGGTTTTCGGTTTTGTTATTAATAAAGTTATTACAGTATTTATGTATAATATTCTAGATCGTTTTACTAAATGAGCACTTTCAGTTTTAACCGTGGTTATGCTGGACTGATTAAATATTTAAACTTTTCTTGTTTAATTTTATATTTACGACGACACGTTCCGTTATGCGACGTGAAATGGTTGTTATTGTTATTTCATTGCTTTTATTATGTGTTATTATTTCACTAGTTAACGGAATACAAATAAATTCACCCACTAAAGACACAAACCTCACGTTCCACTTATTACATAAACGTCCATAAACAGTAACATAACAAGTGCAATGTAACAAAATAATTAAATCAGCGAAAAGATGCAAATAATTTATGCTTACCAAAATGTTTTATTTGGAGAATTATATGCGCTCACATGTCCAAGCCTTCAGCGGTCCAGATTGCTTTCCCGTGTCTCCATCGGTCCGTCTGACCATTCCAAACAATCCGCTTGGGGGGCGGAACAAATTGGGCTATTTGCGCCAATCAGAATTGTAGAATGAGAATTTATTGCGGCCCCAGTTTGTCTGACACAGCCTATGAGAGGGAGAGTGTGGATGATTGACAGAAAGCCTCCGGTCATAAAACCAAAGGGAGGCCGTGTGAGGGCGGGCTTAATGTGCTCTTACAATGGGTTACAGTGGGTGTATCAAGAGGGCTTTAAACACACCGTAGCGCCCCGCAGAAACGCGAGGACAAGATAAAATGCTTTATAATGAACGAATGAAAAATACTTCCATATTTCACGCAACTAAAAGCAAAAATGCAGTAAACGTGTCGCGCGTGCCTTCAGGTTTAAATCATTTAGTAATTGTCAATTTCATTAAGCTCTGACTTTCAAAAAAAATCCAAAATTAAAGCTCTTGAATAAAACTCACAAATTTAAAATGTAAGTGAAAACTAACACTCGTTAGCAGGTTTATGTTCCCTTTGGCAGTGCAAGCAAACACTCAGTCATACAAAGAAAGAAACAGAGAGACTTTTCCCACACAGTTTTTTAAACGCTTCCACTTTTATTGTCAGGGTATTTGTTTCATGTGAAATATTTCATTACGATACAGTACAATGCATGTTCAATCTGCTGCCCACACAACAAGATTTGTCATGAAGGTCTAAAGCTGGTCTTTCACGCATAACAGCCGGTCTGACAGCAAAATGAAAGTTGCTGACCTCTCCTAACGTAAAACCAAAACATTAAATTATTAACTACTAAAATCAAGTTTGTTGTTTTTTTATATAGCCTTCTACCAGTATCATCCAGCAGGGGGCACAAGAGGATCTCATTTTGCTTCAGTCAGTCGCTCCAGCACAGAGAATTCGGTCCCCAGCAATGGGTAGAGTGCTTGAATGTGTGTTTGTGTGTGTGTGTGTGTGTGTGTGTGTGTAAGGGCAGAAGGAGTCACAGACAGACTGACAGAAAGCCGTTCCGTCTTTGCTGGCAGTCACATAGCAGCTTTAATATCGGAGAGGCCAAAGGGCTTTCAAAATGAGGGCAAAGGGACTGAGACTAAAGTCTCTCTACAGCTCGCAGCTGTACAGTACCACATATTAAGAACGTTTGTTGTTGTTTTTCTTTTTTCACGTGAAGGATTACAGACTTGCAGCGAAGACTATCACCAATGGAACAAATATCCGTGTTTTTTTCCAGTCGTTATGTTTTCACATCGGTTCCTTTCACCTATTGTCAGCGGAGTATAATGTCAGCTGTATGATACGGTGATGTGTTAGATTAGTTAGCTTCATGTGCAGTTATGGTTCCTGCGGTGTCTCTATGGAAATGCTGCACAGGAAGTGCCCAGCAGGGAATGAGTACGGTCTTGTGTCAGATACACACCCGCCTCGCGGGTACATTCCCCCTGTGAGTGGGCGTGGCCTGACTCAGTAGCGGTGGGTCTGGTGCGAGTACTGCGGAGGCTGCTGGGAGGTAGAGGAGTATCCCATGCTGCTTTGGGGCAATGATGTGCTTGGTCCTGGGTTCTGGTAGGCAGCATGTGGATTGGTGCGCTGGAAAACAGAAGACAAGAGTCCTGATTCTGCTGCTTGAAAATGTCATTTTCAAGTTTCATTCATTCATTAGTTTTCACTAAAGCTGCAATTTGTAACGTTTGCTTCTCTAATGCTTCTTAACTTACGGACCTTTTCATTATGTTGAAATAAAAAAAAAGCCAAACTGACATTTCCCAGAAAATCAGCTTTATATTCGGTTTATTAAAAACCAATATCATCAATAATTTAATTATAAATCACTATTATAAACTTACCATTGTGCATCAGAATAAGACGGTTTTAAACACTGATTTGCTTGCTCGATTTTTGTTTATTTTTAACAAAACAATTATGGATTGCAGCTTTCATATTTGTAAACATGCTGGGAATTTACTTCCGCCAACAGCCAAATGTGGGTCTAGTGGTAATTTTGCTCATTGCGCCAGCCACTGTGTAGCCCATCTTGGAACAGGCTTTGAAGTTTAGTAACAGCCATATAAATGTAACATTTGATCTTGAAATATAGAACAAAAAAAAGCGGGCAAGTCGTGGATCAGCGGTATTTTCAGAATTTCGTGTAACACGCAGTTGCATGCATGCAGCCTGAGTGCTGTAAACATACACTCTTGGGCATTTACCTGCTTGGCTGTAAAAGTATAAAAAGTATAAATATATATACTGTTAAAGTATTAAAAAATGGAGGTTTGTGATACCTGGTAATCTGAGGTCATTATCAGGCCACTTGAGGTAGTAGTGGGCGGAACCACTCTCACCTTCTTCAGAGGCGGGCCTTGTGCGTGGCTGTTGTCAGGGTTACCTGTGTGCCCCGCCCCATTGGTGTGATTGTTCCCTTGCTGCTGCTGCTGCTGGTTTTTCTGTGGTAATAAAAAAAAGGGCATGAATTAGACCTGATCAGGTCTAATTGTGACTGGTTAAATTAGACCAGTCACACTGCACTGCTCTGCTCTGTACAGAACATGACATCTATAGCACTTATTCACTGTTGCCTCTTATCGTAGTTGAAGTTGCTTCCTTGTCCTCATTTGTAAGTCGCTTTGGATAAAAGCGTCAGCTAAATGACTAAATGTAAATGTAATAACATGAATTCTGGGTACAACGAAGTATCTAGCAATCTATAACTTAATTCAAGACCAGCAGTCATTCGTTCTCAAACAATGAGTTAATCATTCACTCTGCTACTTTACGTGGCTTTATAAAAACCTTTTTTGCTCGAGATTTTTCAACTGAATAATTTTCAACTAATTATCCCCTTATCAACTACACCCAAGAGACTCGGTAACACAACTCTACTTGAAGCTATGCTTCTGCTATGTTTAAAACTCGGTCCAAACAGAAACACACACAGAAAAACTGCACAAGAGAGAAACAATCACATTTTTTACTTTATCTGCCTTGTCTTCAGGCTCCTCTTCTGTAAGGAATTCTCGTTTGGGATAAGGAATCTGGCAGCCAGCAAAAACGCTAAACAAAAACACAGAGGGATTTGTATGCAGAGGAATATCTCATCCAAACAATGCTCATTTGGTTGGATTGATTCTAGAAAACATACACACAAACATAATGTCACAAAATGTCACTCAATACGAATCTGCACTTGATGTCACTCACTCAGACGTGGGTAGAGGTTCCTCTAGGAAGTATGGATCTTGCATGGCTTGCTCAGATGTGATTCGCCGGATTGGGTCCATAGTGAGCAGCTTCTGCAGCTGAGGGAGGGAGATCATACGTTAATTGTTTCTATTGAAGCATCTAGGTTTCTGTAGCTACGTCTATATTTTGTAGCTATTATTTTGGGACACTCACCAAGTGGAATGCTTTGCTGTCGGGTTTGACTTTATGTTTTTCCATATACTTTATAAGGCTGCAGTTAGTGTACCTACAGCGAGAGGGACAAGCTTCACCAATCAAATTGAAGCAAATTAGAGCCAAGCCAACGAAACACCTCATAGATGAAATCAAACTAACGTATTTCTCCTAAAGTCTTTCATCAACGTCGAGTGTTCCGGCATCTTCTTAATGTCCTCCCAGTCTTTATCTGAGGAAAAAATGACAGGCTTTTAGATTTCTAGCGCCTTCATCGAATGAAGCACTGACGCTTTAAAACTCCTGCAGTTACTGAAAATATAAATATTTGCTCAAGTCTTTGAAATCTATGAAATATTTCTACTGGAGAAAATTCATTTAGTAACTTTGGAATTTTTTGTTTGCCAAAAATGGTTTAAAGCTCATGTTATCATAGAATCGACCGCATTTGAATGACACACGCTGTACCTGCAGGAAAGCCCATGACGTTAAAGATCCGGTCCAGCTGATCGTGATGGTATGGATTACTGGTTTTAATGTCCTCCTGTCGACAGTGGAAGATCGGCTCTGAGGTCAAAAGCTCAGCAAAGATACAGCCAATCGCCCAGATATCTGAGGAACAGTAAGAAATGGGATCCAATCAAAATGCATTGCTGGAAATCTGACTTTTTTAACAGGTTGCTGGTTAACACGTACCGATGGCTTTGGTGTAATGTCTGGCCCCTAGCAGAAGTTCTGGTGCTCTGTACCAGAACGTAACAACTACAGGGTCCAGATCTGCTAAAGGCTTCAGTGGTGAATTGAAGAGCCGTGCAAAACCCATATCAGCTGTACAGAAAGTACAGTGTAAAAAAACATAATCGTAAAAACGACACCATCACACCCATTCATATCATATTCATATGTCCTTTAATTAATGTAGAGAAATGACACAGAGCTGATGTCATACCTATCTTCACACGTCCCCTTTCAGGACCTTCTCCCATTACCAATATGTTGGCAGGTTTCTGTGGTAATGTTGGTAAAGAGTCGAAATGTTTAAAGGTCAGCTTAAACACTCATTTTATTACGCATTTTCAAGGTGTTTAGTTAATTCATAATATTCATTAATGCTGTAACCAATGGCCAAATTTTTGCACCCCTTTGCAACACCTGCCAATGGCACCATTTGTAATGAAAAATATATTTTTGACCTTATGACCAAAAGTTATTTGGATGTTTTCCATTGCATATTTGACAAGAGTGGGACACCGTGTCACTCACAGCATCATATAAAGGATGAGACAAAAGTATTAAATATGGTCCATTATGTATTATGCTGCAGCTCCTAATAAAGGTAATGGCCAAAGGGCACGTAACTCCTTTTTTAATTTCCTCGCTAAAGACGGGTTTCACTCATAAGTGTTACTTCTGGAACTGGGCTGTAGATTATGCAGTCGTAATTACCACCTAAATCACAAGCAAATTAAAATCACAAATATGGCAAATTGAATTCAGCATCATTTCATTCAATTTCATTTAGTTTAAGCAGATATATGGAAATTAAATAAAAAATCATGTATAATCTTGTATAAATGTGTTGTCACGAGTTTCTTGACGATCAGATGATTCAAGGTATCATTCAACTCGTGTAACTTATATTCTTGAGTGAGATGACTCAGGAGTGAGAACTGAGATTTGACGGTCTCGGTTCTATTAATCATCTCACTCTGCAAAACACTTCACGGAAAGAATGATAAACATGTCAAACGAAACGCTTCTTCATGGATACGTACACCCATGCGCTCTGTTTATTAAAACTCTCTCTCACCAAACACACACACACATTTCTGCTCACCAGGTCTCTGTGCAGGACCCAGTTGGCATGTAAATAGTGGATGCCATCCAGGATCTGGTAGAGCAACGACTTTACCATCCCACGTGGCAACTGAAGAGGCTTCTTATTGGCTTTGGATGCTCTGTGGAACTTGATGATGTGCTACAGAGACACGCGCACCCTCAGCAAAATGCGTACACAAATATTTCTGTGTGTGCATACGCGAGTGTGTGTTACCCAGAGGTCGTGTTCCGCGTAGTCGAAGAGAAGCCACACTTTGCGGTCTGCATGTGACAGGAAAACCTTCTGCAGTGAGATCACGTTGGGGTGCTTCAGTTCGCGCAGCAGCTGCATGGAGCAAACGAGAACAAATAGACAGGCGCATTTAAAATTCATCCACAGAACCCAAATTACACAGAATTACATTAGCCTGAAGAATGTTTGTTAAGCCCTGCAGGACTGCAAAACAGTATTACTTAAAATTAGCACAGTCTATGACACTGATCTAGATTGCAGTCTATATTTTGGTATTGGGCACTTTAAGGTAACTAACTCAACAGTTAAAGGGATAGTTCACCTGGAAATGAAAATGTTAATTTCCTCATCTTTTAATCATTCATTTCAGACCTGTATGACCTTTATTTCTGTGGAACACAACAGAAGATATTTTGGGAAACGTCTCTGTGGTTTTGTGTCCCTACAGTGGAAGTCAGTGGGTGCCACTGTTGTTTGGTTACCAGCGTATTTCAAAATTCATTCTTTTGTGCTTCTCAGAGGCAAAAAGAAAATTAGCCAGAAGGTGAACTGTCTCTTTAATGTTTTACAGTTTTTTTGCTAGCATGAGCACACTGCATTATACATACGCATTTGAAGTGTTTTTGAGTACATCCAGATTTTGCATGATTGCCCTTAAGTACTCAAGAATCGTTATTTTTCTGCCTGGTTGCTAACACTTTAAAGCAGTAATTATGCTCAGTGTAAAATGAGGCGGTAATTTGTTTTGTTTTTTTTACTCTAAGCAGCTGTTACAGTTGTAATGGAAAATGCAAAACGAGGCCATAGTTTGTCAAAATGATTCATGACAATAATCAAATCTTTGGGTTTCCGTGTTTTTGGTTGATCTAGATAGATCTAAGACAGCTTTATCATCTCATTACTCAATAAACCCATGCGTTTACCGATTTTCTATCAAACCCGCCCTCATCTGCCATTATTTGGACAAATAAGTAGTTCTGCCCCAAACTCACATCATTAGGGTGAGCCAAGCGTTGACGTGGCAAACAAACACAGTGATTCTTTTGAAAGAGTTACAGAGCTGCAGTGTTTACACACTTATGGATGTCAACCAGCGAATGGCTGTCTTACAGTTGATACACAATATACCAATACAGGAAAAGTATTTTAACACGCGATGAAATTACACGCCAAGCCTCTAAAAAACACATATATTGCCAAACACATACAGATTCTAAGGGACCTACTAGCTCCACATTTGTTTCTAACTGGGAGCTTAGGTACTCAGTGCTACTTTACCTGAAGATGATTCTCATACAAACACATTTAAAGCTTGATGTACTTACTGCTATCTCTCTGCATGCGGACATAGAGATCCCAGTGCCTTCAATCTGCTTCAGAGCATAATCTTTATCGTCCTTCCTGCAAACGGAGATATCAGCAAACACAGTTACGCTTCAGTTCATTTTCCCAAAATCTATACTTGCACAACACATGTAATCATTTGCAGAGAATCAACTGGGATGACTAGGCAGACTTTACCAGGTTTAAATTTCTGTCATTTCAACAATTTTTTGTCATTGTCACTCTTTTCAATATGCAAAAGTTTGCTCGTGTTACAAAAACTACAACACGGCACAGTCGTATTCGGATGAAGACCTACAAAACTTTACTCCACGCCAGCCTATAAAAACTCCCAATGCCCGGTCCAGTTTCTGGAGAACAAATTAGCTATAAACCGCTAATAAACAACCAGCTCTTATGCTGAACGAAAACAGTTTTTAACACTTAGGACCTTCAGACAAGACTTTGGCAGCCGGGTTGTCTGGACCTTAATAGTTTGATGGGTCTCGTTTAAAGCTTGGCACCTTAAAACTAATTCAACTCATCAGTAGGTCCATTCTGATTCTGCCAAATGTGTTCACATTTGGTGTGAACAAAAGGTACCAAAACCCAAATTGATAATGATGCAAATTATAAAAGCTGTTTAAATAGAGGAAAATGTTGTAAATTTATAAGCTGTAGCTCAGTGTAGTTAGGGGTTCTTGCAGCTCATAAGGTTGTGAAAAACATACATTTTAAACACACAGCAATTTGCTTTGAATAAAAGTGTCTGCCAAATGCAAAAATGTAAATAGCCTATTATGCAAAAAGGTGTTTGTGATGGGAAGAATGCTGCTCCAGCTACCTCAATGTGTTCGCCAGTATCCTGTAGACAATAGGGGCTTTTTTCCATCAGGCTACATACAATAAAATGTGAATTTTTTGGTCTTTTTATTCCCCAAAGTCACCGCTCTTATTTCGTGCTAATTAATGCAGAACTATTCGAGTCATGGTTATTCGGTTACTTTGGGTAAGTGGGTAATTAAGCCGTAGTTTAAATTCACACATTGCAGATGGAAACAGAAATGCAACGATGACTAGCAACAGAATGGGTGTGGTTTATATTAGAGAGGCAGGACAGTTAACAAATGAGCTTAAATTCGCCTTTTAGAAAACGTAGTGGAAAAAATCTGAAACATTGTAATTAACACTTTATAGCTTCATATCTTCAGTTCTTTGATCATTAGGTTTAAAGGTAATCATTTGTCCAGCTTTGGAAGAGCAGTACAGATAAATGCTTGTGTTTTTACCCCAAGGTGTGAGAGTTTGCAGAATATACGCCCTTCGGCAGGTTCCCAAAAACTGAGAGCGAAAGAATTTAAACTCCCTTTTTCCAGGAAAACAGACTTTGTAATAAAATAGACCTCCCAATATCCCTTCTCAGCAATCTTGGATCAGTAGATTTACACCTATCCATGGTTATTTCCCAGCTTTCCAAGGTAAGGTCATTACTATGGTTTAAAACGTTTAAAATACACTATGCTTATTTGCCAGACTTTTAGTTTGCGTATATATCCCTCCTGTATCTTTATGGGGCAACATATACTTGTTTCACTAAAATAAAAAAGTGCTTTATTATTTACATCTGCCTTTATTTCCCTGGAAGCCTATAGCTGAGATAAACCAGCGGAGTTCATCAGTTCAATGCACCGTCGATGTTTTAACAACATTTTATAACCACTAACATCTGCTCCGACGACACAGTATCAAACTGCTAAGTGACGCCGCAGTGTCATTGACGCAAACAGCGTAATGGCAGAGGTACTTTAACAGGCTGACGGCGAGCAAAATCAGCGAGAAGTCAAAGACCTGCAATCTGCAGGAACCTCTGAGGAACCCGAGAGATCCTCCCTTGAACCTGTGAAGTGGGGCGTATGCAGCAGTAAACGCATACTGATCTCCATGGGAATACGTCAAACACATAAACACAGCGTTCATGTAAAATGTGAGATCTAGATAAGCGTATTTTTTATTGACGGCAAACGTAGTTTTCACAATCTTGCAGCGACACAAAGCACACAAACATCACTAAAAGACATACAAGAATGTTTTGTTTTGCTGACGTGATTAACATGAAAATCTGCATCAAATCGTCAAACTGTCAGGCTTGGGCAAAGATGTTTAACACGCCGTTCACACCATTTTCGCACAACAACAGCCCTGCCTGCTGACGTACGTTCGCAATCCCTGCAAAATAAGGTTTCACTAAAACTGTGACCTGGGCACACCAAACTCTCTTTTCGAAACAAGATGTGTGCCTTCCCAAAATACTAAACCAAGGCTGGATAACACTCGTCTGCTTTCATTTTTGAGAACAGATTGCGGACAAAAACACAGGCCTGCACGGGTCCAACCTGCAAACTCACCCATCTTTCCTTTTTGCTTTGTACACATGGCCATATGTCCCCCGTCCAACTTTACATCCCTCGTACTCAAAGAGGTCCTCGACTCGTTCTCTCTCCCCGGTGAGCTTCACTTTGAAATCATAGTCCATTTTCACCGTTATGCTGAGGATCCGGGCTGTGGCTTCCCTTTAAAGCGCCGCTGGGTTGCCTTCCCTCGCGTCGCTTTTAGCTCAACTAAAGAGTCCACATTTACCGTGAGCAATTACGGGCGGCTGAGACGACGTATGAACGACGAGTGCTTTCGATCTGCCAAAAAGCCCAAAGTGTTATGGGGTTATCCGTCGCTTTCTTTGATATTTCTGTGCAACTGCGCTACTCAGCCGGTATCTCACCCGGGAGAGTTGAGCGTTCACGTACGGCAATGTCGCAAAACGCCGTGAATGCTGCTGCCAGCCACACAGACGGCGAGGGCTTTGTGGCGCACCACGTGGATTTTAACTCTTTATTAAAAAGCGCTTTTGTTTTGCTTTGTGACTTTGCTGCACTTCGGATTAACAAATATAACGCCACAGCTATAAGTTATTGGTTGTAAAAACTATCAACACTTATGACTAATTTATGTCATGAACACAGCGTTATATTGTACATCCCAAACACGATTAGATCTTTGTACATGAACGTGCACACCACCTAAAAGCAGCGATTTGCTCTTTATCCGTGTTATTTTTATAAAATACAATGTATTTAATTGTTAACATGTAATGACAAATAAACACATTGTAAATTCCAACCATCGTTGGTATTCATATTCGTAAGTATAGAATAGGACGAGCTTAATATGAATTTATGTTGAATTAAACGTTTAGTTTATGCGTTTCACAAAAGCAAATAACAATATAGAAAACTAGACATTCAGATCTGACTTCTGACTAATTTGCCAAGCAACTGTGTATTAATCAGTGTAATTATAATGTTGTTATGCATCTATTACTGTGGGAACGTGTTTTTGCCCACTTGGTAGTTATCCGGACAGTTGTTTGCGTAGCTCCGTTGGTCCCATCTTGGCTACATTGTAATCAGAGCGGAAAGGAACGAGAACTCGTTCATATTACAGCTGCTGTTTCAGGTACCTAAATATCTATTACTGACCTTATTTGTTTATTTGGTTCTTATTCTGTATAGAGTTAATACATGTCATATTTTCTGTTACGTTCTTGGGTCAGTGACATTTTTGTCATCTAGTCAAAATAATGATGTAAACCTTTACTGGCTCACAGTTAGCTTGTCAGCAATCTGTCGACAATATCAAAGGTGTTGCGCATTTAAAATGACAGCTCGCTCCCCCGCATGACTTGCGTTTGTCCGATGACAGGCGGCGGTGACAGATTAATTACAAATTAAACATGTGAATTTCACCATGTGTGGACTGCCAGTCGAGGCTTTTTTATTGTCTCTCGGATAGGTTGCTAGCTGACATGAAGCCCGACTTTTTCTTTGTCATGTCCCTCCTCAGAGCGGTGCTGAGTGGGCAGTCGATGTGTCAGTCATCGCTTCCGGATCGCTGATTGGTTGTGAGTCTGACAGCGTCAGTTTTGGTGCTTGACTTGTTCTGCGGCGCTCTCTGTGGCCTACTGTACATTATAACAGACTAGCAATAATGACTGAAATTATATTTACATTAATAGATGTGACGCGATTACCAAGGCCACATCAGTAGCAGTGCGTTTTGACGTATCAAAGCTGTTTAAAAGTTAGAATTTAAGGATAGACTGTCTGAGGCATTCATTTTGTCGTGCAATCCCTTAATGGTGGCTGTATAAGACAGATGTTAACTCTTTATACTCTCTTAAAACATGTACAGTATATGGACGTGCATTTTCACACGTCCAAATAAATTTCACCTCGCCGTCATTGCTTTATATAGTAGGCCTGCTTTTGCTTTGAAAAAAAAGTCCACTTAAAGCATCATGCTCTGGGTTTCCAGTTAACCAATTGGAAAATGCTTGATGAAATTTACTGTCTGTTTACAGTATTTTTGAGTCAAACATTTCGGTTTAGTGTCTTTTTTTCTCTGGTGTTTTATTTATTATAGACCATCATTTAGTAAAGGAGATTTAGAAAAGGAGTCTTCATTGTCCAAAGTGATCAGTTCTTACCTGGTTTGTTTTAATTGAAGATGCGCAAATTAATGGCTATATTTCTATGACATTTGATGATGTAAACAACACAGTGAGGTCATGAATGAGGTCAGTTTCAACAAACTTTCCCTTCTTGTCTTTGGGATGTTGGTGAGCAGCGGTTTCCGTGGTGATGGACCCTCCCGGCGGGCGAGACGAGCGTCATCGTCAGGCGGAGCGGCTTCGACGGGAGGAGGCGTACTACCACTTCATTAATGAACTAAGCGAAGAGGAGTACAGACTAATGAGAGACAGCAATCTACTGGGAACACCTGGTGAGTACCCTTTGAAATACAACCATACACAAAGATGCATGGCTTTATTCTGGAACCACTGTAGTGCATACTTTGATTAAAATAGTCCACACTTTGAGAAAACTACTTAATACTCATATCGCCATACATGTGCATGTTTTGGTTTACATTCTTATATATAAACAAAAGACAATTTACCTCTTACACAATTTATCATCACTAATAATACACTTAGTCACAATGTAGCTTACATGCACAGAGAAATGAAGTCACCAAACCCAGCCTTCAACTCGAACGAATAATAGACTGTGATAGAAATGTAAGGTGTGTCTTTGTTTGGTTAAAGGTGAAGTCACAGCGGAGGAGCTGAGGCAGCGCCTGGATGGTGCAAAGGAGCGCGTGTCATCTCAGCCCCGCCCTGAACCACGCCCACAAAACAGCGAAGCAGAGGGCAGCAGTGGTGAGTGCACAGATAATTTTGAATTAATTGGTGCACAGTATAAGTAACAGTATATATTAATTGCTTACTTAATAACCAGCTGATTAAATGTTGTAATAAATGTTATATTTATTGGTTACATTTTTTGGTACTGATTTGGGGTGGGGGGATAGGCACAATTATGGGATTGGATTAAACAGAGCTAGTAATAAGAGCGTTACACTCAAATTGGTAGCTAAAAAACAACCAAAGCAGCCAAAATATCCAGTGAACAAACAAGAAAGGGGTGTGGCTTTGAGTAGAGCATTTTGAATGACAGCTGTCCAAATTTTGCTGAAGACTGCGTGGCTTTCTGTTCAGTAATACAAGCACATGTTTGGTTTGAAGCTGCTCATAAGACAATAATAAAATAATTGAAGTCAAGCCATACAAGTAGAAACAAATGCACAGTTCTGTCATTGTATTTATGAATACAGGGTATGAAATTGGAATTGCACAGTTGCTCAAAAATATTTATTTTCCAGGTGCTGTTGAGCCAGGTGCAGAGACATCTAATGGCGATTCCCTGCTGGAGTGGCTAAACACGTTTCGGCGCACAGGAAATGCCACTCGTAGCGGTCAGAGCGGAAACCAAACATGGCGTGCCGTCAGCCGCACGAACCCCAACAGTGGCGAGTTTCGCTTCAGCCTTGAGATCAACATCAACCATGATCAGCCTGAACCCGGAGAGCACAGCGACACGACTGATCCCACTGAACTACCGATGTCTCCTCCCCCACCAGTATCACCTGCCCCTGTATCTGCCACTTCAAACAACCCTTCAAGGTCTGCACCTTATTCGCTTCATCACCCGACGCCATACTCTACTACCAGACCCACTCTGGGAAGAAGGGCTACGATGCGCCGCACTCGTAGTAGCACGGCGCCCCCTGTTACTCCACCTTTGACCTCGCAAGCTCCTCCCACACCTTTGAGAAGGAACCTGCCTACATCGCCGAGCTCTCCGCCCCCACAGGCTCCACTCTCTCATCCATCACAAGAGCAGGATAGTGGTGCAGTAAGGAGTCAAATACAGGTCACAACCTCCTCAGTTAATGCAGTGGATGGGCAGAATGGAAATGAAGACCCAGACTGCCCCAACGCCTTGCCTCAGTCTGGTTCCCAGGTAGCGCCAGCTGGCCGCGAACCACGAAACAGTAGGACTCGTTCACGTGGCCGTGTGCGCAGAGCAGCGGGAGCGGGAGCAGCTTTGTCTCGCTCCTCAAGGCGCAGCCGCTCCCCCCTAGACAGAAATCCCACTTCTAGTGTTAGCCCCACCGACAGTACCAACACCACACCAGTGGAGACTAGTGGAAGTACAGCTGTTGCCATGGAGATGGGTGAGGCTGTTGTAGAACCAACTGCTCCAGCAGATCCTGTCCCAGAAGCAGGTGAGGAAGAGGGGGAGACGCCTGTATCAGGKGGTGGAGGGGTGCGGCGCCACCCTACAATCATGCTGGACCTCCAGGTGCGGCGTATCAGGCCAGGAGAGAACCGAGACAGGGACAGCATTGCCAGCCGCACTCGTTCTCGAGCCAGGGCCGCCGAAAACACTGTTACCTTCGAGAGCGACAGCGGTGGCTTTCGACGAACCATCTCCCGTTCCGAGCGCGCAGGAATCCGCACCTATGTCAGCACTATCCGCATCCCCTTGCGCCGCATCTCAGAAACTGGCCTGGGCGAGCCCAGCTCGACTGCACTGCGCTCCATCTTGCGCCAGATCATGACCGGCTTCGGGGAGCTCAGCTCCCTCATGGAGACAGAGGCGGATTCAGAGACTCCTACAGCCAATCAGGACTCTGCTCCAGTGGCTGGAGCCCAGACGTTCCGTGCCAACTCCAATGAGGGTGGTACAGCCCACAATGGAGTGGAATCAGCACAAGAAGGTCTAGCTGAGGCAGAGGAGGAAGGCCAGGTACGAGTGAGCCGGACTGGGCCAGAGGGACGGCCAACCAGCAGAGACACTAACAACCTAGTAGAAAATGGCACGTTGCCTATTCTGAGGCTGGCGCACTTTTTTCTTCTCAATGAAGATGAGGATGAGGAACACCCACGGGGCCTAACCAAAGAACAGATCGACAATCTGGTCACGCGCACTTACGGTCAGGTCAACCTGGAGGGCGAGCAGGGCCGGGCTTGCAGCGTCTGCATCAATGAGTACGCTCAGGGCAATAAGCTGCGTCGACTGCCCTGTGCCCACGAGTTCCACATCCATTGCATTGACCGCTGGCTATCCGAAAACAACACCTGCCCCATTTGCAGGCAGCCTATTCTGTCCAGCCACCAGGAATGATGTTGGGCGCTCGCTATCAATCAACAGACTGAAGGACTGACTTTACGCTCCACTGTTGGTGGTGTCTGTACATACTGCTTCAATGTTTTCATTCTCTGAGATCCATTGTATTCAAGCTAAAGGTAGAAACCAAAACTTTAATGCAGAGATTTAACAAAGCTTTATTTTTTTAGACTCTGTTTGCTTTCTGCACTTGTTCTCATTTTTCTTCCTCTTTCATTCTGCTTTGTGGACGTTTTATTAACACACAGGGAGACTAACTCTGAAGGAGCTAAGAATGTTAGCTTAATAATCTAATTCGGTCTCACATATGAATTGAAGTTGATTTTGGTGGCTTCAGCAAAAGGAATTCTACAGACATACCTTTAAAAACTCTTCAAGGACATGTAAATATATGAATGTCTGTATTTTTGGTTTTAACATCAAGACATACTGTAGAAAGAAACGTAACCTTCTTGGTTAATTAGCGTTTTAAAAAGGAATGTTTAATTTTAAGTGCTTGCTGCAGAAGTCACCA
>JAZGTJ010003699.1:0-28244 GCA_036877575.1 Botia almorhae
CAGTTATATAGTTGATACTGTACTTGGGTACATATTAATCCTGGACTCTTATTTGAGCTAAACTTATAACAAAAGAGTGTCTTTTTACACAATATTTCAGTTTTAAATTGTCCTTATTATAGAGGCAGTCGTTTTATTTTTATAGCACAAACCAATCTGAAATGTTTATGAATATTTATAAATATGAAATATTTATGTTGTATTTGCATAAGGTTTATATTACAGTAATGTCTTGCTTCACAGTTACTGGTCAGGATACACATCCAATTAATAACACTTCAGTGCCCACACAATAATATCCACTGTAACATCAATTTAACATTTAATTTAATTGTGGTTGTGAATTTGTGCCACTGTAAAACTATGGTCACATTGCTTGTTATCTCGTTCATGTGGTGATATCTAAAGTTACTGTATTTCCCCCTTAAGTCAAATATTTAGTGACCTAACCTACATTGGTTTAAGCCAGTGAAAGTAATTTCTTAGTGAAAGTAATTTGTGATCTTAGTAACTATCCAGCTTCTGGGTCATCTTCAGTTGGAAATGAACATGTAACCCTTGTGTTAGGTAGCTGCATCCACCCTGGATACCTGCTACCTAGTTTTAATAATCAGGTTGACAAGCCAGTTGTTGTCCAGTAAGGTTGAAAAATCATCATTAAATCACTTAAGAAAAGTTTATGCAGGTTAATTAATTGGTTGAGTTGATTACCCCAAGGACATTGTTAAATATTTAGCTCGAGTAATAGCAGTCAACACTCCATTACGGAGTCCCAGGAGCAAAACTTAAATATAAACAAATTAAAACACAGTGTCAAAGTCTTGTCCTCACACTCACTCGGTCTCATATCATCTCTGTTATGTGTAAAGACAAATAACAGACAGAAAACCACAAATTAATGTTTTATATTCTCTAGGGTTCATATGGTTTTAGAAAGTCAGAAGTTCATCATCTCACTCGTGTGTGAATGGCAGTAAATGACAGGTGTCTTAATCTCTTAGTGTGTAACCGATGCCCTGGTTAATTTGCTGAGAGGTAACTGTCAGGGATGATTAGTTGTACACTGCCAAGACAATCTGCTGAGGGGTTTTCGTGCTTCTGAGTGTGTTTAGGTGAATGTGTGTCCAATTTCATGGCTGTGGGCACAAGCTAATAAAAGAGATGGGAGAGGAGAAAAATGAGAGAGGGGAAAGATTTAAAGATGAGGTGAAGAGATGCAGAAGGTGAAAAAAGATGAAAGAGGAGAAAATGATAGGTGAAAAAGATGAATGTTATTTGAAATAACACACAGATTTTAGCAAGGCATTAAGACAGAAGTTTTTTTTATGTAGATCTTAGATCTTGTCCAGAAATGTCTTTTCTCCTTACTCATGGCAATGTGAATGCGTGACTTTGTCATATCAACAGAACAAAGCACCACATCATTGAGAGAAAATGAGAGGGAATGTGTAATCAGTGTTTCTCTGTGCTTGCGTGTGGTAATGAGCCTGTCGAGTGTGGACATTGTGTGTTTCCTCTCTGTTCCCTCTGACAGGACAGATTTGCTGATGAGCATGCTGGGTAATGAGTTGCACTATGGGCGACCAGAGGTGTGTTAATCAACACGAAATGCCTGTTGACACCTCAGTGCCATTTTGTCATTGTTGTCAACCAATCTTATTCATTTGCTATTTTTATACTTTTCCACCAAAAAACACAAGTGTGATTTTAAAAGTTTTTTTATCCAGAATACAATGACATTACAATCAACAGGGCAAACTCAGGCCTCTCATTGTTGTCATCGCTGATGTGACAGCTTGTGATGTTCCCTGGGCTGTTGACAGGTATTAGATGTCTTGATGACTCTGCCACTGAGCTTTTTTGACAAGCGTGCTGGCCTTTGTACTCTAATCGGGTTGTGAAGGCCAACGGAGGTTCAATTTTGCCTCTTTTATAATGTCTGCCTCCATGACACCTTCCAATAATGAAACTGCCACTTCAACACAGATGACTGTGTCTTTGGGATAAAGGTGCTTGTTTCTGGGGATAAATCTTTAGCACCTGACATTATTGTAGAAAGGTCAACATAAGGAAAAGCAGTCAACTGAAGCCCCCATGTTTAAATTTAATTACTACAAATAAATGAATTTAATTTCACAAGCACTTAGAAAGAATTACATGTAACCCAGTAGCAGATCTGAAACTTCATCGATTTCATAGACCTAATTCTAGACCAATTAATAATAAATGAGTCAATTTAATATTTAAGAAATGCAAATAATGAAAAATAAACCCTAACTCTTTTTCTTTTCCACGTATGTTGAATTTCATTCAAAAAATTCAGCGCTCTCCTAAATAGGTTTCGTTGTACAGAGGTCTGTTTTAGAGGACAAGTTCTCTGCACTATAGAAAGTATGTTAGCAGGATAAAGGGCAAAAAACCTCAGCGCAGACCATAACCATAAAGGACATGTTAAGACAGTGGAATGGAATAATTACCCAGGGAACCGCCGCTTCATTATTCATTCCTGCTGACGTCTTATAAAATTAATACAGTACAGTGTTGGAACAGCACAACACATAAATTTACACATGTAGAGGGGACATTCAGTTACAAACTGCTCTAACAGTTTATAAATGAAGAAACCAATTCCACATCCTTAGGGCCTGACAGTTTTTTTTCAGCTGGTCTAGCTAAGGATGATTTCTCTGAATAAATTATAAAATTAATTTATGCCTTTTTTATCGTTTTACAGGATGGCTTCTCTCACCGTCAGAGCTGTGGCCTCAGATGAATTTCCAAATTGCTGAAGATTGTAACCTCACAAATGTCAATATGGCAAAACATACTGTAACTCATAATCAGCAAGGAGGTGCTTTGAAAAGCCAGCCGGTTCAACACACAGAACTTTAAGCTAACAGATGTAAGTGAATGAATGATTCAATGGCCCTAAATTATCCAACAAAAATCATCATAAAAATTGCATCAGTCCTGACTGAGACTTGATTTATTTTCACCTTGTCCTCTAATGAGAGACACATTTGCATATCGTTGCACGCCACCATGACTCACCCTAATGTTACAGCCCTCTCAGCAAATTTCTCCACTGGCTCAGAATCGGGTAATTTGTACCGTCCATTTTCTGTGTTTAGCGTTCTCACACTTACATTGCTGGCCATGCTAGTAGTGGCCACCTTTGTCTGGAACCTTCTTGTGTTGGTGACTATCCTGAGGGTGCGAACTTTTCATCGTGTTCCCCATAACCTGGTTGCCTCCATGGCCATCTCAGATGTGATGGTTGCAGGACTGGTTATGCCTCTCAGTCTGGTTAGGGAGCTCTATGGTCGGCGTTGGATTCTGGGACGGGCCCTGTGTCAGGTCTGGATCTCCTGTGATGTGCTCTGCTGCACAGCTAGCATCTGGAACGTAACAGCTATCGCCTTGGATCGCTACTGGTCCATCACACGGCATTTGGAATACACGCTTAAGACACGCAAAAGAATCTCCAATGTGATGATCGGCCTCACGTGGCTGCTGTCTTCTGTCATCTCGCTTTCTCCACTCTTTGGTTGGGGTGAGACCTACTCAGAGGAGAGCCTGGCTTGTCAAGTAAGCCAGGAGCCGTCCTACACAGTCTTCTCCACCTTTGGAGCTTTTTACTTGCCCCTCTGTGTTGTTCTCTTTGTTTACTGGAAGATCTATAAGGCTGCCAAGTTCCGCATTGGCTCCCGCAAGACCAACACCATCACACCCATGGCTGAAGTAATAGAGGTAAAATCAGATATGGTATAAGATGTGATGCTGTTTCCTCGTCTCACTTTAACCAGGAGACACATTCTAAGATTTTTGCCCTTATTGTAATTAAAAGTTTTAGCTAACCTATACAATTATGTGTCTGTTAACATTTACACAGTCCTATAATTTCTTAATACGACTCAAGAATTGTCTTAATTCCGGTTAAATATCTTGTCATAGTGTGAAGGTCAAATCCTGAAACAGCTAATTCAGTCCATTGTTAAACACGGTGATTGTGCATGAAGGTACCTCCTACGAAAACTGGCTTAAAGCTGTCTTCCACTGCACCATATGAATGTCAGATTATATACTGTATCGGTTTATAAATGAGCTTTACAGATAACCAAATAATTATTAATGACCACAATGCTTATTTCTTGCTAGAATTGAGTCATATTTTGACATAAAAAAGCCACTTCGCACACACAGGATTGTGGAACATCATAGTCATATCATATCAGTGTTGCTTTGAAAATACTGTCTGTGAAGGCAGTATTTTTAAGGTTTTGGCCACAGCTGTTGAGACTGAACTGGTAAAGTGCCAGAACAAACAAAAATAAAAAAAGCTAAAAGTCAGAGAGAATAAAAAAGTCAGGCATAAAGTCAGCTCTCCAGTGCAAAGAAGATCATATCCAGCATAGCTGTGCTTTCAGAAGGTAGCTCAACCGACAGGAACCAACGCCCTGTGCTAACACACTGCCACAAATTGAGAGTGTATAATTACAATCAGCTTCTTACTCTGTTCTCACACATAACAATTTGCAAAAAAACATTCTGTATGTTTTTAAGATTTTCCAAATTTCAAGGTTTTTTGAAGTGATCCTTTTTTGTTGTTCACATCAAAATTCAATCAGTTTCAAACAATCCCACATATCATATAAATAGCAGTTTTCTCATTCAAACAACAGCCTGCCATTAAGTAGATGTGTGTTTATAGTATCTTAATATAACGTTTTAAAATGAAATAAACACAGTGATAAACAGAGTGCCTGTATCGTCTCAGTAATAATGCGTATAGGTCCTTTTGTGTGTCTGTGCCAACATGGCTGAGTCCATAAGCTTTGGAGGCAGTGAACAGAGGCAGGAAAGCATCAAGGCATGTCTTGATCCTGTGTTTGCTTGTCTGTCTGTTTACTAAGGTCCATTCATCTGGTTTGATTTTCAGGGCAGCACAGATGTATCTTTCACTGCCTATAATACATTCAGCAATCCTGTGTGAGTGATTTGGCAGAAAGAATAAAATAGCTGATGAAGGGGTACATTGTCCATTTTTTAATCAGCTAAAGCTGAATTTCCACCCAGAAACAGTAAAACAGTGTTAATGTAGACACACTGTACAGGTGTATTTCCATTGATCTTGTCCTTCCTCCATGTCCCTCACTTTAATGATAATTTCTAGCCATTTAATTCTTAACAATGCAGCCTATGTTCATTTTTTTAAACAATTAACAACTGTAAGAATGTAATCTATTGTAGTCTATTGTAATCTTGAATACAATAAAAAGCAACAACTGAAAGCTAAAGCATCAAACATATTGTATCACACAGCACCTACACAAGCAAATAAGATTTGCTTATAAGACTAATATACATTATTTCATGTTGTAATACAGATGGCTCATAAGCGTCTATTAATTTGATGCAACCTTTCTGTAGTTATTTAATATTCCATCTCCACACCACACATTGTGTTTTAAAACACAACATCACCAGCTGTTTATTCGGCATCTCTTTGTTTCTCTTGTACACATATATGCTCACACACTGCCTCTTTTCATCTAGATGAATCACCATAGGAAACACTTAAGTCCGTTTATCTCACTAGCACGAACTGATCCAAAATTAATTAGTTGTTCCGTTGCCTCCCTTATCCACCAGAAACGCACAGACAGAAACACTGTAAAAAGTCATTGTGCTTTGTTTTGCTACAGTGCTCTGCTCACCCCAGCTACAATCTTTTTAACATAAGGCTATTATAACGAGGTTTCAAAATAATGGTTTAATACACATAATTATATTAAAAGACAATAGCTATTTACTGAAGGAATGGGAAAGCAAATTTATCCCAAAAAATATATAGTGTGCATTATATTTTAGCTGTCGTTTCTCAGAGACTACATAACAGAAAAAAGTCCCAAAGTCTCCAGACAAAGTCCACAGACTTTAGCTCCAACACTAATTGATCACACCTGAATAAGCAAATCAGCATCTTTGGGACTGTTTGAACATACAGTTGTGTGTGTTGAAGTAAGTTGGAGCTGAGCTCTGTAGGTCTGTGGACCTCCAGGAACATGGATGGAGACTTGTGTTATAGAATCATATAATTTATTTTAGTGACTGTGTGCAAAATTGAGTCTGTTGTTTTATGGCAGGTTGGTCTTACAGTGATTCAGATCATTCAGACCTGTTAGCCAATGACTTCATATGGAACTCTGCAACCAGATGCAGAAAAAACCATTACATTAACTTGAATATAAGACACCTGATACCAATAAAAGGCACTGCAAAGAGAAAGCCAATTTACTTTAATAGAATATGATGTAGGATATGATGACACACAGACATACAGACACATACAAACAGGCAAATGTACAAGCCAACCAGGCAACACAATCAAACACCCAATGAATAAGATTGATAAGAAAACAAGTTCCTTGCTATCAATTTAGGTTTGAGTTTCTACCAGATGTGTATCCAGCCAATACATTTATTGATCTTCTTATCTGTTAATCACCAGGTAAAGGAGGCAGAGCGGCAGCCACAGATGGCCTTTACAGTTCGCCACGCTACCGTATCGTTCCAGACGGATGGCGAGACGTGGCGAGAACAGAAAGAGAGGAGAGCGGCTCTGATGGTGGGCATCCTGATTGGTGTATTTGTGCTCTGCTGGATTCCATTTTTCCTTGCCGAGCTCATCATTCCGCTGTGTTCATGTGACATCCCGCCTGTTTGGAAAAGTGTCTTCCTGTGGCTGGGCTACTCCAACTCCTTTTTCAACCCTCTCATATACACAGCCTTCAACAAGAACTACAACAATGCTTTCAGAAACCTTTTTACCAGACAACGATGAGGTGCAGAAAACACCGGACTGAAGACTGAAGTTCTAGGGGTTTCGTGAATGGAGAGCGAGAAGAACATCAGATGGAAGCCATCTTCTCAGTTTAGAGACAGAAGATAGAAAAGATACAAACACATGTGCATGACATCCAGAAACACAGCTGACATCAAGAAACTGTGACTCAGTGACACCTCTAGTTATCACATGTTCACCTGCTGGTACTAGAGAGTAAAATATCTACTTATGGCTGCTGAAAATGTCTTTGTGGGTAAACAAGGTGGCCGCTGTGTGCTAAATCAGGAGAGTTAAGTCACTTCAGATGATAAGTGTTTTGTGCTGTTGTGTCCTTTAGCAAAACAGAACCACTGGAATTAAACGAGCTACTGTATGAACTCTAAAAAGGACAAACCATGGCTGTTTTCCACTGTTCTTAATGGGACATAAAATACAAAGAGCATATACGCTTGGCTAAAATCTGAGCCTTGGACTAATTTAAATCCTTTTACTCCTTCCAAAAATAATCCATAAGGAGAAATTTGACTGTGTTTACATAATCGAATGCATGTCCTTTTTATTTATTTATTTATTTTTCTTAGGTGTGAAAGATGAACATGGACTAGTCTGATCTTAGATGAAATGAAATGAAATGGAACAGACATTCTTTGAACCACATGGACATTTTGGATGAAGATGTTGTTTAAAGCTTTCATAAATGCCTGTTTGCAGGCAGAATATCTCAGCATTTATGCAGTCTGTATCATGAATGGATCTTTAAGTTGTGATTGTAGGACAGTAAACCTGGACATGACATCACAGTGGAATGGAATGTAAACACCTTTGTAATGGGGGTATATTTTACAATTGTTTCAAAAACAGATGGATCGATTATGCATTTAAGTTTATTAAAGATTACAAAAAATGGCTTCAGTGTATCCGTTGGTTTATGAGGATTGGTGAAAGTTTTGCATGTGAATTTGTCATGCAGTTCTTTGCCGTTCTTTGTCCAGTTGAAGGTTATCCAGTTTTGTTATACTTACATAAAGGCATGCCCACACGTTTACAAAACTGAGCGTTATGACTGAAGTGACAGCTTCTCATATATGTACAAATAACACAAGCTAAAATTAACAAAACTGTCTTCTAACCATGTTATGCAAATGTATGCAAATGCTTGTGCAGAGAATTGCAATAAGTTGGAAGCAATGATCTCTGCTCTTATCTAATACTTGCCATGTATGAGGTCTGCCCATCCTGTCAGTTCACCCATTATCCATAAGACTCAGCTTAAGGGCAATCAGCTTTTGGAATCAACGATGTGTAATAAAAAAACACATTGTCATAGTGCGTGATATATCTGGTAGATGCCCACATTTGCAGGGGTCTCTGTAAAATTTGTGCATGCTAGAAGTCTAGTGTGACCGCTGCTTTAGTAGTAGTCTGGACATGCTCTCATTCTTAAAATATTTCATTTCAACATGAAAAGATAAATTTAAAAAATACTCACCAACGTAGGTTAAATTTAGCCACTGTAATGAGAGTTATAACAATGCTTTATTTCCCTTTGATTAAAATTCTTTGGTTAATCAAGTTTCCTCCAGCATATGTTCTGTGATGTAAGCTATGTTTTCCTAACATAGAAGTATTTAGTGCATCTTTTAAAAGATAAAATTGTGTGTGGGTGCATATTCATTTAAACCACAATGTCAAACTTGTGGGCAGATGCTTATGAAAAGTCCTTGTCTTTTACAACAGAAACATTTTCCTTTCGCATGAACAAAATCATAAAAAACACCAAAAGTTTGCTTTTAAATCGGTAACCAAGTGAGAAAATATGTAAATCCTGTAATGTTGTTTACAGAAGACACAGCATAATGCTATTGTCAAGCTCAGGAAATTAAGAAATGGCATTCTCAGAGAAATGCAGCAGAGGATGTTTTAATGGTAGTTTTAATGGTAAATTGAAACTATGTGCTTCTGAGAAATTCACTAAAAGAAAACAATGAAAGCTGTTTACTCTTTATTGTTTTGCAGTTTAAAGGTACAGATGGTTTAAAAAGAGTTAAAGGATGACACATTATCACAGAGGCTGCAAATAACTGTTTTTAGAAAAAGAACTAGAATATTTTTTGTCAGATTTCTAGCATCATCTCAAGCTGTTATAAATAAGAGGTTTAATCTGGCAGACACACAGAAGTGAATAGATCTCTAAGAAATGGTCAAATATAAGATCACGCTGGCCTCATTTACTTATAGGCTCCACATCATTTAAATATTGAGTATAAAAAGTTTGTAGATGTAGTCTACATTTTCCCACTTTTATTCAAAGCAAATTACATATGAAAAATTCATATTTAAATTGTAAGTCCGTCAGATGGTTGTTTCCCAAGGCAAATTTTCCTCTGTCTGTGTGGGAGCAACATCAGCTGTCCGCCGATGTGTGCACCCAAACCTGGTGCCAGTTTTGTATGCTATATCCATCAGACAGTCAGTGAATGGACTGTGTGTTTGCTGTCTGTGATCTTGTGAATCTGGTCTGTACTCAAAAGACAGAAAGTGATAAATGGTTTATTTTGAGACTTTTTTCATTTAGCAGATTCTGGAGTGGAAGGAAATGAAAAATTGATCACCACAATCTTGTATTAGAAAAAAGTCAAAAGGGGAAGATGAAGCAGCAGGTGAAGGGCAACAGTGTGAGGAAAAGGTGCAAATAATCGTCCTGTGTGAAAGAAGGATCTCAATGATGCAAGAGAGTGAAAGATGATAGATAGTATGATGTAGAGTTTAAATAGGTTCATAATGGATACAGGGTGCTATTTAAGAGTGGATTAGTAATTTGACAAGATCTTGGTATGTGTGAACAGAGGTAGGCTGAAGAGAGAGCTGCCAGTGTTGAGATGTTTTTAAGAGTGCTCCGGGTCTCAGTGAGTGCAGGTAGGGGAGACAGATATGATGAGAAGCAGACTGCTTTCTGTGTTGTTAATTGGCAGTCTCAGAGGTCTCCAGGTATTGTGAAATTGATCTACCCTCGCTGTTTGAGAGATGCTATGGGTTCCATTTTGAAGGTCATTATTACTTCTTTTGTTATTAGTGATGCGTGTACTGATAGCAGAAGTCTGACACGTAGTGTTTTATTGACTAAAGAGAAACAAGCTTGAGTGCAGGGCCTGACATAGTTATCTTAGGCTCAATTCTAGCTTACATGCAAACAAGCCAGGTATTGCTGGACAACTAATTATTCTTCCAGCTAAGAAAAAAGCTTATATCAGTTCTCATCACTATTCAAAAGAGGCCTAATGGCAGAAACTAACCAACCTCCAGAAACCATTCCAGAAAAATATATAGAAAATGTATACAAATATATAAAAGTATAACAGCAATGTCTAAGAATAGATATGGTAGAAGTGATACAAAATGTAGTAACTTTACTTTTATAGATGCACAAAAAAGCTGATACAGAGAAAAATTGAAGCATACTGGTTAGCACAAATCTAATTTAGCAAACTAAATACCCTGGTCTTACTAACTAAACTAAAGACTTGCTTTTCCTTAGCCAGAGATTGTTTTTTATTTAATTTATGAAGTTGAAGCACGCAAACAAGGATTAAACGTGGCACATTCAAAGCAGAGTCACCTTACCATAATGATATTCAAATTAAAATGCTGAGAGGCTAATATTATCTGAATAAAAATGCTTGGAAGCTTAGCGTTTTTCTAAATTTAGTAGATCAATACCTCAAAAAATTATTTTCCTCAAAGGCACACAGTAGGATACATAAATGGTAAAATGCTACACATCCGTGCACACACACACACACACACACCCCTTAACCTTTTATTTCCAGTTTAACACATATCTGACTCTGCTCTCACATAACAGATTTATTAACCCAGTCCACCAAGAAACTATTGACCTTTGAATGTCAGTTCTGAAATATTCCGGAATGTACTAATGTACTAATATAAGTTCATAGGTCTCTTCTACTCAAGCTGAAACCAATAATCCCACTCAATAGCTTTCATGTATTACAAAAGACACAGGAAATCAAACATGTTAGATACTTGCTTTATAGCCAATAAATCAGCCAATGACAAAGCGTCCTTATACTACTAATAAAATGACCGCAAAAATTTGCTCCAATACAACAGTACATTTTAAGGTACCTACATAAAAACAATAAATGAAGAAACTTATTGCATTAACTACTTTTGACCTCGTCTTATTGCATATTCAGGTCAGCAAAATTAACCAAAGGCTAGTTAAATAAAGCATGAGAGGAGCAGGTGGCATGGAGAAGACAAAGCGTGAATAAGCATCATGTTTTATGATATTATCACACCTGCACCACACTTGCTACACCACACATAAAGCTAAAGAGTTTTACCACATGATCCACTGCTGCAGCAGAAATGCTGTTCAAACCAACGCCTCTCACAGTGCCAGAGGTTTGCCTTAGCAGTGCGCAAGAGGCGCATAGTTCCCGCAGCATGCACACATTGTGCTCTCACACTAGCAGCGTTTGCAGCGTAGCTGAACCGCTCTTTTCTGCACCGCCAGCACAACAATTGCTTTCAAGGTTTGTATTACATTATTTTGGAGCAGCGTCATTCCATTATTCTTCCTCCTCAAGAAGCTTATTTTATTTCAAGCTTAGAGATGTAGTTTATATAACTTTGATTTGTATCAGCCAAATCGCTTTCGGTGTCTTTGTTGTGCATGCAGTTCGAGTTACAGACAAACAAAAGCTACAGTCAAGAAGAGAATGACCTCCAGCTTTTTTATCTATCAGAAACAAGCATAATATCACACTATAGCGCATATGTTTGGTGTGGGTTTTATACCTGGTGCCACCTGCTTTTTAGAGGAAATACTAATGTGTCCTAATGCATGCTGTAGCACAGCAAAGGTCCACCTACGGATTTAACACTGAATCACTGGATATAAACAAGAGTTTTAAAAATGGCTGCTTATGATTTATGATATGACTTTAAATAAATAACAGACCTAAAAGCCTGTACATATTCAGACAGAATTCACAGAATATTTTCAATATGCTAAACATCAACATGCAGCGACACCGATAAGCATATATGAATCTAAAATGATTCTAAAATAATTTGAAAAAAAAAGTGAAACCATATTTAAGATAATGGTGAGGTACTAAGTGATCCATGTAGTCACAAAGCGCTTTAAATTCATGTTAATTCCAGGTGTAAACCCAAATCCGTCTTGGCTGTCCACTTGCAATTATGCCATCTGTAATGGATATTATACAGGACCTCCCACATTAAACCACTTTTTCTGAAAGCAAAACAAAATTACATCTCATCATAACCTTCACTGATTACCATATTGCTTTACAAGCTGGCATACTGTCTTGGCTGTAGATATCTTTGAGATGAGCTGCACAACAATCTCGTTTGATTAGGTTTAGGAGAAGTGAATGTAATGAGAAGTGAATGTAAATGAGTTATCTCACTCACACTGTGCTCACTGAAAACATGATAACAGACTCAGAAGTTAAAGTTATCAGAGTGGCAGACAGGTCAGCTTCATTTTCAATATTTTATGGTTTAAGCACAGTTGAATCTGTTCCCTGTTCAAAGAAGTACTGGCTGTGTCAGAGTGAAGGAAAGTCAGCTTGGAGTATCCGGACATCTTAGGGTGTGAAGAACCCTGGAAAGGGTTAAAGATCATTTTTACTGACCCAACACTGATATTTGAAGGTTTTTTAATGCTGTGAAGTATGCCAGTGAAAGACTCTAAGAAAACTCTCACGGCTGTCACTGTCTGTCCTTATCAAGGTTCTCTCATGTGTTTTAAGGACCAGATGGTTGTAATCTTATCAGCTTACAATATGTGATTCATACCACACTTGTCTATTTATTGCCTTATTACATGAAAATATATATGCTTTCAGAGCTTTACAGAACAATTGTAAGGGTTTCGAAAAAGGGGGCTCCTCTTTACAATTTAAAAAGCTTGGTTATATGAACGTTAATCAAACATTTTTTAAATTCTGCAACTTTTCTGTAACATTCCACCAACCACTTAAAAATAACGTTTTTGATAGATATGATATATAACATTAAAGAAACATTCTACTAACGTTACTGCAACAATTTGTTTTGATAACGTTGAGAGAACTTTTATAGAACGTTAGCCAATGTTTTGAGAACGTTAACTGGAAGCGTACAAACTGCAGAAATATTTAAATGTTTATGATGATTTTGAAGCAGCTTTACTTTAATATCAGCTTCATTTCCATAGTGGTATGGAAATCAATTGTAGCGTATCAGTGTGCTTGCCTGTGTCTCCCTGCCACAGTGATTCAACTGCCTGCTGGGTTCATGGCCTTACTGACTTTTCTTGGCCTCTGTGAATATCCAACAGGTTTCATTTCATCAGTGGAAGTCAGTGAGACAGCCCTTGTGACCTTGTCAGTAATCGCTGAGCCCTTTACATTTACATTTCATACTGAACCATTGTCCACAAAGGCACATAGCACAAATGCCACTGCAAGATTTGCTATTCCTGGTGACTGTGTAACCAAGCATTTTCAAGGGGTTTACAAAAACTTCAAAAAAGATGTCAGAATTGTGTGTTTTTGTTTATTGAATGTGTTCTTTGTTTCCAGGAAGTGACAAACGCCCCTGGCACGAACACACATATTTCTCAAGCATGCCCTGAAGCAACAAATACACATCACACATTCACAGAGCAAAGTCACTTCATGAATTGCATCCTAATTCACGCTAGTACAATTGTTTACATATGCTGGTGCTTCTTTCCTATATTGGTGAGCTTCACATTGATTTGATGCCAGAATGAGGCATTACAATACATGACATGCAATCAGAGACAAATGTCACATGAATGTCCTTGAATTTATTCCCTTCTGTCCCTTTCATACGCACAGTGACAGATCCAATGACAGAGGCTGAGATTTCAGTGAGTGGCACCATTGTCTCACAGCAAGAGGTTCCTAGCTCGAGCCCAGGCTGAACCAGGAGGCCTTTTCTGTGTGAACTTTGCATGTTCTCACTGTGTCAGCATAGGTTTCCTCCACAGTCCAAAGACATGCAAGTTAGGTAAATTGGACATAACAAAAATTGTGTTTGCCCTGCAATAGACTGGCCAGCGTGTACCCTGCCTATGGCCAAAGATGCTGGGATAGGCTACAGCCCCCGTGACCCTGCAGAGGACAAGCAGATTTGGAAAATTAATGGATGGATTTTACAGTTTCCATTTTACAATAAATTGTTTCATTCTGTTTTAATTGCTCTGCTCTATAATGTGTCAAAAAAATGATTTGCTTTGCAAGATAATCATCAAAATGTTGTTGCAGGTTTTAAAAATGTTAATGGATAAGATTGAAAGGATTTCTTTGGCATTGGAAAGAAGTTTGCGTTTGTTAATGTTACCAACCCTGAACAAATGACACAAGTTTTCTACAGTTCTTCATTTCCTGGCACAGATTGTGGAGCGTTCTGGTGTTTATACACAAACAAAGCCTTCAAACAAAAAGTAGACAAAGCTTATTAGAATTTTTTAGCAATATCACACAGAAACCAATCACAAGCTTCAGCATCAGGAAGTAAGACGTTTCTTTCTCAGCATGACACTAAACTGTTTTTCTGTATCTAAAAATTCTCCTTCCTGTCTATACCTTTCTTTAATAACTTACCACAGTCTGCTTTCCCTCTGTCAGCCCATGTGGTATTAGTTCACTGAGGTTCTTGTTTGCCAATGGTCTCAAGAGTCTTTCAAGAGCATTGAGCACTTTTAAGAGGTGGTCTGAATGAACCTGGCTGATGAGGAATATTTAGATTAAGATGTATTAATGAATTTCCCTAAAGAGGTGGCCATGCTCTGTTAGAATGAGAATGGAATAGTTGGCTGATCTCAGGGTATGTATGAATGCCTCCATCTCTGTGCATCTTTGGATATATAAGAACCTGCTCAAAGTTCAACTGCCCCTGTCTGAACTTTTATGTCTTTTACCTCAAACTGTCACCAAACTGAATGAAAGTCTTGGCAGATTCATCACAGCATCATTCCACTCCGCCTCTGTGTATACTGAGAACTAAACCAGTTCTATCTCATTCACTCTCATAAGTTCTAGATGATCCTCCTCAATCCTTAGTTGGCCTTATCCAACTCCCAGAGGAATTGCTCAGCAGATGGGGGTAAAATCCATCATTCCACATGCCTTTGGCTCATTTCCCAGCTGCTCCTCTCATGTTCTCTTCCCCCAGATGCTCTATAACTCTAGAAATACTCTGCACCCAAAATAAAATATGTCTTTGTTTGTTTGTTTGTTTCTTGGCAGCTCATAATATCACAACAGTACTCATTCTGTAGTCTCTTTTGATAAATAACAATAAACTACACACTGCCTCGACTTTAAATACAGCAGATTACATTTAGTCAAATAAGAATAAACCTTAAAATGCACAAAGACATTATAATTGAATTTGAATATGTATTTTAAATATGTATTTACACAAAAATATTCAAATCAATTCAATATTCAGCCAGTCATATCCTTTTGCAACAAAAGCTTATGTCCATAATTTGTTTCAGCAAAATACATACATTCTGCAACACAGAGAGCACGATTAATATGATAGTGAAAAGTCCATTAGAATTGAAACAAGTCTGATAGAATCAGTTAGACAATCGATAGCTCTGGCATCAGGGTACACCTTCTCTCACACCTAACAGAGTGTGTGTAAATACTGGTTTCTGAGATGATAACAGATGGATTCTGACTGATAACCCTTATCTTTACTGACTTTAAATGACGAAAATTAATAACTAGACTGAAGCCTAATTTTAATAAAAGGAGACCCCTCAGACTAAACGCTCTAGGGCCTTTTGTATTTCATATCCAATTGCGCAGTCTGTAGCCCAATGTAATATAACTGGAACATGCAAGGATAAATGTATACATTGTTTTTACTGCAGTTCATTCAATCATATGACACAACACATATTTGACTGTTCATAGGTCTTGGAGAAAACACATTTTAGTCAAGCCCCTGATGATGAGGTTATGACTGTAACTTTAGCCTCATTGAATCACCTCTGTTGCCGCAGTCTGTACAGGTTTTTTATAGCAGGTGGTCAGTCTAACATGTTTTTATGCCCTTGTTCTTTCCTCTCATTTGTTTCTCAGGGGAGCTCTTTGTGGTCTGAATCAATGTTCTGATTAAACTGCAGCACTAAACGTCATTGTCCCCTTCAGCAACAGTTTAAAACAGTCTGCAAAAACAGTGTGATTTGATATAGAGCTGTAATGCTCCACAGGTTGGAGATATTTATAATATTCACATAGAAGAGAAAAATAAATATGTACACACATTTCATAATTGGAATTAAATAATGTCATTTTACATCTTATTATTGATTTTTTCTTATAGAACTGCCCAACTCTCTCTCTCTCTTTTTCTCTCTCTCTCGCTCTCGCTCTCTCACTCGCTTGCTCGCTCTCTCTCTCTCCCTCTCTGGTGCATGCTGGGAGTGTTGGAGATTAAGGTTCAGTAAGTCCACTTTTATTTACAATATGTATGGTTTGGTGAGTATTGTGTTGTAATGAGCTGCTTTCGTAAGTGTAATTGATTACACTCAAAATATGCCTTAGTATTTGTTTTGAAAAGGAAGGGGGCTTTGGATCAGGGGGTCCCTACAAGGGTCATGTCTTAGCAGGGATTTGTGACAATAAGGTTGGTTTTTATGTGTTTCCAGGAATGTGTGGTTCATTTTGGATATTTAATAGGTGATTAGGGCATAATGAAGATCTGCGTGAGTTTGGTAATTATCGCTGATCCTGTAGAATACATTTACAAAAAACTGTGTTTTTACCTTTTTAATTGGATGTTTGTGCCATTTTGCATAATCAGATAGTGTTAGTGGTCTCCACACTGAAAAATCAGATCACATGTTGTAGTTGCATGATGTACAAAATGTAGACACAATTTAGAGATAAATTATTGAAACTAAAGTCACAGCACCCAACTCTGGGCTTTGCCTGGTATCATCTACAGAGGTCACATTTTATTTTACCTTATTAAAGTAATTATCACTATAATTATATTAAATCATTACTTCCTCCATTTTTAAAGGGATGCTCTGGTAAGAATGACGCAGTGGCTGGTACAGACTTAGACTCAGCTTAAAAAGCAGGGATCTAATCCTGTTTATTGTAAATAAACCTGTTCCCAGTGAGGTTTGCACTTACTGTTACTATGACAACTCTGAGATGAGCTTTCAAAAAAGGAACAACCCAGGATGGGATCAATTCAACATTTAAATCTATATACTGTATACTGTGTACAGTACCCTATGTACAGTAACTATACTAGGTTACTGTGTAAAAACAACAGGGACCTTGCATGGTTGTCTAGGGCCCTTTGTTTTTGATTAAAGGCTTTAACATATTTTCCAAAACATGCAGCAAAGAGGCAGGATGTATATGCAGATCAAATACCTTTAAAAATCAAAAGTGCAATATCTTTAATAACCCATGAACAATCTAACGCGTGAACAAATCCATACAAGAAACAGCACATAACTCGATTCTGTGATGAGCAGAGAACAATGGGAAACACAGTGGAGCACTTTAGTGTTAACAAGTTAACAAGTTAACAAGGGACACCCGGACACAATTAGGGTTGGGTAACAGTGACAGAACTACAACAGAGGACCATATCCAGGAACATGATCGTACTACAAAATACAATTCTACAAAAGACAAAACACAAGAACACACATATATGACAGCTTTGCACTTTTTGTCCTTGAATTTAGTTTCTATTTGGGGATATTGGAGAGCAATTGTATTACTTTGAATTTCTTCTTTGTTGATTGCTCCAACTCATCCAAACTGTTCTGGTCCCATTTCTAATGTGTTTATTGGATGAAATTGGGACCGTGTCCTTTTTAGATGGTTTATACCCTGATTTGGCCGTGGGCTGACATAAATGTGGGCTGCTTGATTGACATATGCTAGGGAACAATCAGTGGTCACATGTTCTCCATGTCTCCTGCAAAATTATTCCTTCATAGTTTCAATTCTTACATTCGATCAAGTTGAAACGGTAGGGATCTTATCTCGAATGTTAGAAAATAAAAATAGAAGAAATAAAGATGTATATATGATTGTACAAAATACTTCAACTCATGATGCTTTAACCTTTTCAGTCCTGTAGGTGGAGCATGGCAAGGTCATGGGTTCAGTTCACAGGGAGCACACCAGCTGATATAATGTATACCTTGATCATTCATTTTGGATGAAGGATCTGCCAAATGCATAAAGGTAATGTAACAATTTATAACTTTTGTTATGAAACATAAAAGCAATTATTAAGGCAGAATATTAGAGACTGACAGTATGTTGTATGTAAACAGGCACAATGCACGTGAAAACTGACTGAGGCTGTTAGTCTCTAACATTCTGCCTTTTGTGTTCTACAAAGAAAAGGTCATATGTATTTACAACACCTATATTTTAGGTGAACTTTCCCTTTGAAAGGTGTACACGTGTGTATAGAAATGCTGAACAGAGTATGCATTGATTTTCTTTCATTTTATGCAGTACATGACCCTTGACCCTTTTCCTAGTAACAACTGTTTAAGATCCAATATTCTCTCACTAGGGTTCTTGTCCAGTTAGATGAGAAGAGATGAGGCTGAGCATTTGCCTAGGCTTAGGGGACGTGCCTAGGCTTTAGAGTGCACAGTCTCTTAAAATACTGCCATTGATGATGTTATAGTTTAGGGATGTCTTTTCCAGACAGCAGAGAGGACATCATTTTTATTTATTTATTTTTTGCATTTCGAAAAGTATGACTGGCTTTGACAGTCACAGACCTTATCTCTCTATCTGTGTCAGAAGTCTCAAAGGATGCAGCTGTCTGCCCTTTGGTTCCTGACTCTAATGATTTAAGACGAGTTTATTTCCCAGATCTTAGTGACTGAAATGTGTGAGCTGACACAAACATGTTCACAGGCTGGTGTCCATCGCATACATGTCAGAACCTGCTGTTTCTGTGGGATACACAATAATGTGCATGCGCACACACGGCCATACATAGGCGGACACACAGGCACACACACAGGCACACACACACACATTTAATTATCTATCTAAATGGGGACATTCCATAGACTTATACTGTTTTTAGACACAGCTAAATATAAACAATATAACCTTACTCACACCACACTCTAACCTCAACAGAAAACTTGCTGCATTTTAACATAAAAAACCTTATTTACTATATTTTTATAATGTTTATACAAATGTGGATGTCCCCAAAAGGAGGCTTTGCTCAGATTTTAGGTACAGACATATATACACACACATCGGCTTTTCTATCATTTCAACAATGTTTGCCTAATTGTAGGAACAAAAATATTTACAAAAGGATAATAAATTGCAACAAACCACATTGTGGGGACATTTGGTCAACACACACTTTTCAGCTCTCTCACTGTAACCTGTTATTCTGTTCTCTAGGTGTTACTGCTCATTCAGTTTTAATTCTCTATTTGTCACAATCTAAAATTCAAAATACATTTACTGTACATGCACATCTTTGACAGACAGTCGTCACCAGCTGAGATAAAACTCCAATATCAAGGGTGTCACATCTAATTTTAACACCATTTCTGTTGGATTTTAGTGTGCGTGTACTGCATACCACGTGTGTGAGTAAACAAGGGACTTAATTTCAAGCCATAAATAAATCTGGTCACATGATTAAAATGTAACCTGTTTTGAGTTAGTAAATTAGCAGATAGATTTTAAAGAAACATCCATTCAACATTCCTATCATTCATATAAAAAAAAGAACTGTGCTTAACTGTGCTTAACTGTGACTGCAAAGAACAGAAAAGAGCATTTTCTTAGCGATTAGCACCAATCTACAGTTCAACGGTTTATACGTTTACAATGTATTAAAGGTTCATCTACGGGTAACTGATTTCTTATAATGTGAACCACTGATGTCAAAGCAAGGCAATGAGGAGGAAATTCAGTTTGCTGATCTGCTTTTATATAGGTGTAAGTCACACATTCTCATTTCTATTGCCCAAGGTGAGATGACTTAATTGGACATGGTGAGATGAGGTGTGTGACATTATGTGGGTGAGTTTAATAATGAGCAAGAGAATTCAGCTAGTAATTGTTTTGGGTGCAAATGAACATCCGACAAAAGGAACAAGCTGAAATATTTAATCTGATTTGAATTTCTTGTGTTTATTTCTTGTGTTTGGGGTTGTTAATTATATGCATTTTTAACAATACTAAAACGTTAAATTAACCGGCCTATTTAGGGAAAACAAATACATGCCTCACACATCTTAATAAGTGCAGTGTATTGAATGTAGTATAATATCAGTGTTTGTTTTTGTAAACAAGGGAAACAGAGAGTAAGATTTGTTTAATATACAGTTAATATACAGTATTATTTTAATTATAGTATTATTTAATATATTATTTAATATCTGTTTTCTGTTTAATGCGTGCCAGAGATTATAACCATTAATTAAAAAGAACAATGCAAAACATAAATGAATTCATGGATGGATGAAAACTAAATTCAGGTTAACACTATACCACACAAACAGCACTTCAGTGAAACAAGTACTCAATCCAATATCATGCTGTTTGAGAGGATTCATACTTCATTACACATGAATCATATACTGAAAAAGCCACTATACATAATGGATGGATCTATTCTCATGGGTAGATTCTATTTTAAATCAAGCTCATGAGAAGTTATTTAAAACACTGTGTTCTTACTGAATATTTTTATCTGGATATAGAATTGTATCATATTCAAAATTTCCCTCTCTACATAACTTAAATATTGCTTTCCATAACAACTGACATTATCACACAACAGACCATAAACAGCATTTCTCTTCTCATTAGTACCGCTAATAAAAGGACCTGCGCAGCACAATCTGGCAGTGATTAGACATAATCTGGCAGTGATCAGACACTGTACTGTGTGTTAAATCATACACGCTCGGTATGTTCTGCTTGTTTTTTTTCTAATTAAAGAAAACATAGACAACCAGGAAGTCAACCCCTTATACACACTTTTAGACAAGAACACATCTGCAAAGAACAGAATGTAAACTAAAATAAGCTAAAGGTTTCCTGTTGAACAGACCGGCACTGATAGTCGCCAGCTTGTTTTGTTTTGGATGCTGGTCACCTCTAGTCTTTTAAACTATGTTAACTAGCAATCGTCTTAGATACTCTTAGATACTCTTAGTCAAATTGGCGATTATGCAAATATGGTTCAAATATGGTTCAAACATAGTTAAAGGAATTATAAACATCTCAGAATAAACGGATGAGTATAGTCTATAGTCTTTAACCTCAATTCTATATGGTAAAAACCTGAATTCAGTTACATTGGCTCACCAGTATAGTCCAGAGCAGTTTAAGTCAAATAACATGGCACACAGAATAATCAATAACAGAGTTCCATCTATTTTACTCATTATTGTTTTCATGTTAGAGAAAGGCCAGTTATTAGAGTACCAGGCAGAGCATAATTGATCCTAATTTAAATCAATTTAACACAAGGCAAGAGGTCAAATGAACACACAGGAGCACAGGAATGAAAAAAAATTGCTGGTGGGTATTAAGAGGGGTGTACCTACTGTTCCTGGAAAGTCTGTTTTCCAAGAATAGTTCATATGGAAGGTTTTCAGATACACTTCCTATGTGATTTTCTTTTAAATGTTGTAATGTATAATTTTTATGCACATTGTATTCATCTTTTATGATGAATTAACTTTAACTCGGATTGTCATTATATTAATATTAAAGCACAAAATGGACATGAGTTTACGTTTGTGTTATTTTTACTTGATACCACCTCCAATATGATTACAAGTGGACAATCATACATTTGTATGTACTATTATGTTCTTGTATGTATCAGATGTAAACAGCCTAAAACTTTGTCCACTTTTATGGCATTGTCACTAAAAATGTCACTAAATATCTATCATTTCATAACTATTGTAATTTTATTGAGCAGGCACTTCCTCTTGCTTTTCTGCTTAAGTTTAACCAGTTTTAGGGACATCAGCAAACATGTCCTTAGATTTCGAAATGAAAGCTCTCCCTCAGTCTTAACTGTGTTTGAATTATATAATACAGATACAGTCCAGCAGGAGATGCCACCAGTGTCTGCTCTGACTCCCTCCCCATCTCTTTTCATTAGTTTCTCTTGCCAATTTAGACCAGCCTTGCCTTGGGACCCTGTTGTCTTAGCCTTTGCACACAATGGTTGGTTCATTTACAGCACAATGTCTTGGTACCTCTGCCCTCCTACTGACCAGGACACTGGACATCTGTTCTCTCACTAATTTAAACTCCACTAAACTCCAGCCCTCCTGGTGAACAGTTCAGATTGGGGATGTCAGCTCAAGCAGACAATTAAGAGGACCAGTGAGCAAAACTTGCTGTTAGTCATGTCCGGCTTCAGGTCGGCTATATCTTAAAACTTGCCTCATATCTTCTTTTCACAGAGCCAGCCAGGGGCACTGACGGGGGAACAGCAAGGGGCTCTAGAACTTGCTAAAGCACTAGATTAAAAATGGGCTCAGAGGTGAAGATTTGTCATTTGACACCCCGATCGACATGCAAATGCTATTAAAATTTATGTTCGCCGCCAACAAATATGTTACGTTAGTTTGAATTTACATGATAAAACATTAAAAATGTATGTAGACAATTTGGTTATTTTTTTTTACTTTTCTACAAGGAACCCCCACCCTTACCCTTCGAAAAGCCCCCCTATTGCTAAGAAAAGAAACAAAATAATATGTATTGACCCAAATTTTGACCATGTATGTGCTGTACTGTAAACATGTTCTGTCAGGTTAAGTCCTAAAGGAATTACTGCACAAATGTACCTTTCTCAGTGTGATTCATAGTTAGTCTTTACCTTGACGGTCAAGTATTGTTTTGTTCAGTTCTTTCACTGTAAAGCTGGATCCCATAAATTACATGTGCAAGAACAGAATCAAGGAGAAAAGGTACACAGAGAAAAAGGACGCAGGAAACCTCCAAAATACAAATCGACAAAATCAAATCATTTATTTGCCACATACGTTATAGTGCATTGGCAATGAAACATCACATTCTGAGGCCTTCTTGCGAACCACAAAAAGTTTAAAAATTATATTGTATGTGGAAACTAAACAGCCTGAATCTCCTCTTGACGGCTGTGATGGTACATAAAAGAACAATAGACTATTTCATCTTTCCTTAGTAAAGTGAAGTAGTTTTTGAAACTTTTTTAGCTATATTAGGATCATGAAAACAATTGTGAAAGATTAAACATTTAATGGCAAATGGCGGAACATTCATATAACATGTTCTTATATAACTATAAGAACATAAATGAAATATCTGTGGGAAAAATATGTGAAAGCACAGAAAGATTTGTGAATACAAACGGGCAGCTTACCATCTGAGAACAAAAGAAATAGAAATTTTTGAAAATAGCCAAACTCTAAGCATGTCCACCCAACCAATTAAAAAAATGGGATTTCACACACACAAAAACATGAATGGAAAAATGGCCAGGAATTGTTTGATTTTGCTGGTATCTATGACAACCTCTGGTTGTGAATGCTGCCGACATATCGCTTGCGCGTGTGAATCAGGATGTGTGTCTTTGGGAGAGTGCTGGACGGTAAAAGAGGCTGATTTAAATTCATGTATCCAATGAAAGTGTTTGATGTCATTGATTGTGGAGCAATTACAGGTCCTGAGAGAAAGTAGAGAATACGGAAGCCACTTAGTGTGTGTGTACATGTGAGTAAAAGAAGGAAAAGGGCAATGAGAGATAGCTAATAACTAAAGCTCCAGTGCGAAGACCAAGCCGACCTGTTAGGAAATTCTCATTTACTTAAAATACACTAAACAATGACTACACAGGCACTCCAGTGATGCAGAGCGAAAGCACAATAAATCCCATCACCCACCTCAACATGAGGGAGAGAAAGTAGAAGTGTATTAATCCAAAGAAAGACTGTTTATTGCAGGCAAATGTGGGGGAAAGTTCATTTTAAAAATGCAATGGAATCGTGCTCAACAACATTAAAATTTAACAGTGACTCTAAATGATCATCAGTGTGTGTTCATGTCTCGCACCACATTTCATCAAAATCCTTTGAGCCCTTTATTGTTTGTTTAGTCTGTGATATGCAGCGCAAACCAACTTCATCAGTTCATGTCTTGATTGCCTATTTATTCTTTCTGCAGGTTATAAAAGCCTAAATAATGGGCACAAACACTGACAATCTCATCAAGTGCTTGTAGCTATCTGTTGGTTTTACTGGTGGTTGTTTAACAATGATTTAAAAGAATAAAGAGATGCAATCCAGACACTGTGATAGCCAACAGATTTACATACATAATCAATAGTGGACAATGTTACTGTCCAACATTACTACATATTAAACAGAAAATCATTATGCCCTCACGTGTCCATTCCAATATGGCCATATTGAGTTTTATGACAGTGTTATTAGTTCTATCAGGTCAGACAAAGGGTGTTTTTAGAGTGCTGTCGTTTTAAATGGACAGTCACGCTGGAGTGGAAAACAAAATCTGAAATAAAAAAAGAGATGAATGGAGTGCTAGAAATGATGAGGCTGATAAAAGAATAAAACTCTTTGTGTGTGTGTGTGTGTGTGTGGTGTGTAATGATGGCGGTATGGGACATGCCTCAGTGTGAAGATCAAAAGGGGCCTAACAACTGCACCTGTTCAGACTGGAGCTGTTCTGTCTCTCTTACACACACACACACACACACACACAAGTCCTGCTTAGTTCTTCCGGAAAACCGTCCACATTTTCTTCATCCCTGTGAATGCATGTCAAAATCAGCTTACCCTTCACATGTCTGCCTGTTTAAAACACTCATAATAAAACATCACTTTACCAATACATGCGCCCCGAAACATCTATGCTATTATCAATCTGTTTTGGAAAAATCCAGCTAAATGTTTTGTTTATGCACAAATATAATTTCTTTAAGCACTGATTTGTTTATTAAGGTATTTTGCAATGACACATTCTTTAAACATATTAAACAGGCTTATTTTACTAGATGTGTGCTAATTTAGGAACCTAATAGCTTTACACTAAATGCTAAATGGAAAGTTACATTTTAAACTGTGTTTAAAACTATTACAGCATGTTAACGATATTTTTTACAAAACCTTCCTTGAAAGGGAAACTCCCCGTTGATTTCTTTTATTAATTGTTTCAATTATCTTCTTTAACATACATTAAAGAGAGACTTAATAACCATTAAGCTGATTAAAAAGAAAAATAATCTTCATTCCATTTTTAATCAATTACATTGAGCTAATTGATTTTACTTTCATTTTACTTTTTTCTTATCATTACATTTAAAGTGTTTTAGTCATTACAGAATGTACGTATGTACGTAACCTAAAATATGTAAAACGTCTGAACAGAAAACAGGCTGACAGACTGACAGGTGATGATGGCATACCTGTACCATAATTGGTACCTGTACACTCATTTTTTACACAGGCATTTTTAAACATCCTGTCCTCATAATGTTAGATGCATGCTCAGGTGAATACAAAGCAGAAAACTGGCATTGCCAATTAACAGTTTTGCATTGTAGGGACCATCTCCCTACATGAAATGACTGAGCGCGTGTTGCAGAGATACCTACTTGTATCTTCTTGTATCTACTTAAATGTATTAATCACCATCAACACAAACTCTAGATGATTTCATTTTTAGCAGGTGTTTGAGAAACTGTTTATGTCGTGGCTGACTGTCAGAATGCTATAATTTCTGCAAGGTCTGGTGCTCTAGCTCTGAAATTATTTGGGTAAATGGAAGTTGATGCAAACCAATTTCTTATTTAAGTAATTGATAAGAGTTCATTTTAAATAGCTATCCAGCCTCTATCTTTTGCGTTAAAGGTCGTGACTTTACAACAAGCTGCAATTATTGCAGAGAACTTTCAAAATAATTGCGGTAATTGTCTGACAATGTTCCGTGATGGTATGTGCCATGACAGATGTTAATGCATGTGGGTCTATACTTTTGTGTTTCAGAGACTTGAGACTTGTGTTTTTGTGAGACAGACTGATAGACAGACAGACAGACGAGAAAGAAAGAATAGTCTATTTGAAGATGGTCAATTAATTAATTACTAAATAACTCTTTGTGAAAGTCAACTGGCAGGTAACCAGATGGAGCAAAATGAGGAAAAACATTTTAATAATGGATAGTTTTTCTATTTTTGACCGACTCCTTGGTTTGATCAAGGTATAAACTATTGTTATCCTGCCCTCTCCTGGTGAACGAAGAAACTACATTCACCTTTTAAATAGATCTTTTTTTACATTTTTCCTTTGGATAAAATCGATTAATTCATATGATTCATATTCACAAACAGACAAAAGATTAGATAAATATCACATTGCATAATCCAGGACGAATCAACATTCTTATAATTTGTATGTGCCGCAAATTTACATATATATATGCTCTAGATTTTTTCGAAATTCTTTGACACTTGGCCAAATCTAGACATTTCAAGATGAGAGTGTTTCCTTCTCTCTCCCTGTCATTAGAATGAATAAGCGTTGCAAACACCAGTATTGCAGGGTTCCCACTCAACTGAGTTATAATAAGAACACAAGATTCCTGTCACATGCTGTTCTTGAACAGCCCATCCAGCAGTCATGATGTCACATGTGAGTCACTTGTGAATTTACTGATACATCACTTAGTCTTCTTCATGTATTGGTTGAACTAAATGCCTGATGCATTACAATGACTGGTCCGATATGAGCTATATCAAGTCAGTAAGATGGGTTAGTCAGTATTCTAAACACTACAAAATAAATCTAAGAAACTTATCAATGTTGGACTTTGGTCAAAATGTCAGTAGAAATTGCACTTCTCAACGATAAAATAGCTGTACTTTTGTAAAACTTCTGACTTACAAATTATTGACTTGACTTATTTTCAGCGACCATAGTTTTAAACTCATTTAATTTTAGACTGCCAAGAGTTTTACAAAATTGTTCCAAAAATGCATTACAAATGCGAAATAACTGTAATTTTCAAGATAACAACTGGATGACACTTGCTGAATTGTAGAAGCATCAAGTGACAATAATGTATCAGAGACAACAGCTTGAAACAATTATTGCTGTATATTGTATCTGTTTCACTTATTGTTTTTACAGTACACTAGGTAGTGTACAAAGTATACAGTAAACAGTACACACGTTTTCCATCCCCAACATTGCCATTGATTTATACTGGTTTGCTATTTTTAAGGGCAATTAAAAGGTTAGTTCCAGCCCTGCCCAGATGAGGGAGTGTCCAGCTTTATCTAATCCTTTATTTATTATGCTGAAACTCACTAATTACAATCCTGTTTACAAAACAACACATTTGATTTTTGATCCGAAACATTTACTTGGCCACAAAAAATTATGAGAGTACATATAATTTTACACAAAACAAAGGGCAGCCACAGAAGTGCAGAGCTATAAACTTTTTCTCTGTTTGCTTCCAAAAGTATGCATTATGACCTAAATCAGATAAGCTACTGTACTGCACCATGTACTGCATTCGAAGGAAACAGACATATAAACATGCTGATAAACGTGCACCAGAGTAATTCTGACACATATCTGGAAGTGCCATAAAGCTGAAGTACAACTGACAAGAACATTCTAGAACATATTTACCTCCATTATATTCCATAAAAAAATACTTCTTTCTGTAAGTGTTGCCTGTAAGATAATATGACTTGCTTTATTTGTTAGTGTAAGTTTATTTAATTGACGTTTGATTTTATTCAATATTTTGTTGTACTATTATTAGAAAAATTATGTTCGAGGTTAAAGGTCATTTGTTTGCACTCTGTTGTTGTGCTTATGTCAGAGAGAAGCTCATTTTGTCACTCATTTACTTTTGCAATGTTTTTGTTTTGCTGATAACTGCAACAACACAGAGCCAAAACATTTCAGAACAAATATTAAATATTAACTCAGGTTTGTGGGAGTTGGCACACACACACACACACACATACACATGTTTACTTGTCTATCTAAATGGGGACATTTCAGTAACTTCTATTGTTTTTATATATAGCTAGTTATAAACAATATAACCTAACTCACACCACACTCTAACTGTTACAGAAAACGTTCTGCATGTTTACATAAAAAACTTTATTTACTAAATTTTTGCATTTTTACAAATGAGAACATCCCAAAAAGGGGTTTTGCTTGGAACATCCCAAAAAGGGGTTTTGCTTAGCTTTGGGTACAAATTTGTTTCCAATATATGGTTAAGTA